>JANHFP010000460.1:210077-220125 GCA_032468135.1 Calamaria suluensis | reverse complement strand
TATTAAAATATTCCCAATCCCATACTTATTACCCCAGACCAGCTAAGCGAAAGAGATGAGTCTTCAGCTCCCGGCAAAAAGTTGGAAGGTCCGGGAGCCTCCGCAGTGCAGGTGGTAGCTCGTTCCAGAACTACCCACTTTATTTTTCACTATATATATATATATTCACTACCCACTTTATTTTTGGACAGGACAGAGTGGAGTTGGGGTGACACAATTAGTGGTGAATTAATTCCTCCCTCCCTCCCTCCAATAAATATATAGCATTCCTCTTTTCCCAAAGTACAGGAGTAGAACATGTGTTTTCTCAGTCCAAACATCTTGACCATGTTATGAAACACAAAGACCTGCATCCCCAGCTATTCCTAAAGTCTCATTCAACAGGAAAGATTGATCCCAAGTCGCCTCCTGAAAGTCTTGCAATTCTAATTCTCATCTATAAACCTTTGGGAATGTACTCAATCCCAGAAAGGGCCTTGCTCACTAAGAATGCAATACTTTAGTGCAAATAAGAAATTATTTGTTCCTTCTTAGAAGTCAACCCTCTCTAAAGGTGTTACAAGCAGGGCAGCATATTAAAGGTTTGGTTGGGGTTTCCAGTTGTTACAAAAACCTTTTTATTTAAATGTTTTTAAAATTCTTCTGTTAAAGAGCAATAAAGCTCAATGGGTAAGCATGGGGGCAATTCCTCTTGCATAGCATGTGGATTCAAAGTCTGTCATTGGA
Organism: Calamaria suluensis; assembly: GCA_032468135.1. Classification (NCBI taxonomy): domain Eukaryota; kingdom Metazoa; phylum Chordata; class Lepidosauria; order Squamata; family Calamariidae; genus Calamaria; species Calamaria suluensis. The sequence continues at coordinate 219,399 of JANHFP010000460.1, read as the reverse complement.
AGCCATGGCTATAACATACACAAGCATGAAAACATGGCTTCAAGTGGAACTCTTGGAATAAAAATAAACATTAGTTTATTGCTTGAAGTTGATCCAGACATTTCAAACAAAAGAAGCTAAAACTCAAGAACTTCACAATTATTTATTTTTTAAAAATATAATCGGTCTATTAAATATTGCTATGGTCCATTGGTCTCTGACGTTTTGTTATTAAAATATTCGATAAGTATAGGTCTGTTAAGATTTTTATGTTAAAAATAAAGTCCATCATGCATTTTAGTTATACAATAACTAGTTTGGATAAACTTTTTATATATTCCATAATCTGATTGTCCAAAATCTGTCTAATTTTACAGCAACAACCCAGTCATACAGTACGTATATTTATTCAGGAAATATTTTACTTTGTTTGCTAATCTTCTGGACTGCCAAGGACTATTGAATTTTACCTTTTAAAATGTATTAACAATATGAGTAACCTGTGCAATATGAGTAACCTATCCTTTCCATCCACAGAAGAAGATGTTAATTTGAAAGTCCACAATAAACATGAAAGTATAATATATATATTAAAAAATGGCAACAAAACTCAACAGAACTAAACCAAATACTTGGATGAATAGGAGAAGCCAGGAGAGTCACTTATTGGGCACTCAACAATACCTTACTCAAGGGGTCAGCAAACTGCGGCTCTGGAGCCGCATGTGGCTCTTTCACCCCTCTGCTGCAGCTCCCTGTCAGTCAAAATATGTGTCACAATGGCCAATGTGCCAGCACACAATTTATTGAGCTTTTCAACCCCCAGTAGGCCAACTATGGATGAATCCAAGGAAAGAAAAGTTTCACAAGAAAACATAATGGTTTGATTCAACTACATATGTTCGTTTTGTGGCTGCTCAGGAAACAGTCTGGCATTGGAAGGGTTTTTGTGGCTCCCGGTGTTTTATTTTCTGTGGGAAAAGGGTCCAAATGGCTCTTTGAGTGTTTAAGATTGCCGACCCTTGCCTTACTCTATCATCAAATGGTATAAAATCAGAACACCTGACTTTGGTTCAAAAAAAAATCTTACAATACACTGATTTCATCAAGAGAATATCATTATTCAATGGCATCATTTCAGGACTGGAAATTCTTTTCATAAGCAAGCTAGCTGCCTTTGCAAAGCACTGAAGCACTGATTGCAGGAAGTCATTGTGGAAGAGTTCTATTTGTTCCCATTGTGTTACGCTTTATGTAGAATGCATTTTCTGAATAGGAATAAAAGTGATGTATGCTGTATAAGCATCGCTGCTTGGGGAACGCAGCTCAGATATATTTTTGTCAACTTAGAAAATAACACACATACCCCAGCTCTCAGTGGTGGGAAGTGAGAGGTCAGAAGACCTCTGACCCCCTTTAGAGACGTTGTGTTTGATCATCCTGTACTTCTTAAACAAATGGACAGTGTTAACCAGCATGTTTGTTTGATGGATGTTTTTACTGGCTGGTTAAGTCCTCCTGAGAGATTATATATGATTGGATATACCCAGGGATGAATTCATATTTGAGGAGGAGAAGGTTCAATTTCCTTGAAATGAACTCTAGTGGAAAGTTTCTGGTTGGTCTCCAACCTACTCTTTTTTGAAGAAGGTTGTTGAGACAATAATAAGGCTGCAACTTCAGACAGCCCAGGAGAAAGATTATCTGGACCATTTTCAGTTGCTTTCAGGCTGGGGCAATAGATAGCACAGATAATGTTTGCTGAGAACTATTAACTATTAATCCAGGATGGGTGATGCAATCATCTTGGTTCTCCTAGATTTCTTAGTTTGCTTGCAGTACAATGATAACAATATCCTTCTGATTGTGGAGATTGAAATTGGAAGATTGGGAGGGCAGGCCGATAGGTGGTGTCACTCTTTTCACTATGCCTAGTGAATTTTGTTCTAGTCAAACTGATAGGAAAGGAGGGAGGGAGTCAGAAGCCCCTGGTTTGTATAGGATGACACAGGTTTGGAGCTCTTGCCCCCTCCATTTTAATATCTACATGAAGCTACTTGATAAGGTCATTCTTGCAAGGTCAGGTATTATCAATCAGCTGAAGATTCTCATCTGTACATCTAGACCAGCATTTCTCAACCTTGGAGACTTTAAGATGGGTGGACTTCAACTCCCAGGATTCCCGAGCCAGCTATGCTGTGCCGAGGGAACTCTGGGTATTGAAGTCCACCCGTCTTAAACTCACCACAGTTGAGAAACGCTGATCAAGACCCTCTGTAGAACAAGTGGTGCTGTCAAAACTCTTATTCCAGTGCCTGGAGATTGTTGGGGAACAGGATTAATCTTGACAAGACTGAATGGCTGTGTATTCATGGTCCTTCTGGTACTGTGGATTGTCCATGCTTAGTTCTATCTGTTTGTGGCTTATTGCCCTGCGTACAGGTTTTGCATGAGGACAATAAAATGTTCTAGGGTGATTGTTTTTCTAAGGACATTCCACAACTGGATGTGATCAACACTATAAAAGGTCTTTCTATAGTCAATTAACCATATATTGACTTTTTTGGTATTTTTGGTTCTTAATTGTCCAATGTGCATCAGCGGCAATATTGCTTCTTCTTCTGTTGGTTGCTATATTTTTATAAATATTTCATCAATAGCCTTGTGACAAATTGGAATTGTGTTATAATTTAATCTTCTAGCACCAAAGATTCTTGTGATTGTGAATAAGCAATATCTTTTAAGGTAGCTTGCATTGAGCTAATTTTAGCTAAATTTAGCTCCTTTTTAATTTCAGCATATTCCATATTTGTTTGATCTTCTTGAAACCAGATTCTGTCCACTGGCATCCTTTTGCATATTAATTTGAGTTTAGTTCAGAGATTGTTCAAAAAGACATCCCTTGTTTTTCCATCTCTGTTCTCATCTTCATTGCCTTGACAGAAGTCATTATGATGTTGCTTCTGGTCTCTTTTAACAGCTTTCAAAATGTCTTGGTTAAATTCATTCTGAAAACGTAATTTAAATTCTAGTTTTCTTATTGGCTTCTCAACTCAGCAATTTCTACCAACTGTTCTGACATCCAGTTTGCTTTCTTCTGTTTCTTGATCTTTGGCAGTCCCCCTTTACATTCATCCTGAAGATTTCTTTGATTTCGTTCCATAGTTCCTCTGGTTCCCATACTGGAAATGCTGATCTTTGAAGAAGCCACAGTTCACAATAGTATTACTCTATTGAAACAATATTGAAACCAAAAGAAGATATTCTTTCTCCTTTGTTCCTGCCTTTTGCTGTCCCGATCAGTGGAATAGAGGGATATTTCTGCAAAAGGCTTTAGCCAAAGGTAATATTTGAAAGAAGTGGGGCATTTGGCAGCTTTGAAGTAATGTCCTTGGCAGGTGCAAATGAGTAAACAACCCAAAAAATAGTCTTGTGCTAGTCTTAGAATAGCAATTGAGTTCATCAGCTTGAAAGTGTAAAATAATAACCTTCATCAGCACCTACAAATAAAAACTTCAATATTCATCCATTTAAAAAGGTAATAGTTGAAGTTAAAAAAATATCAGTTTCACCAAGAAAAACATAAAGAGCTCCATTATGCTGTGATTGAAAATGAACTTAGAGGAGATTGGCAGTCCCATTAAAGAGCATGTACAATTCCTCACCAAAGAATAAGAAGTTATCTTCTATCAGGACTAAAAGTAAGGGAGAATAGGAAAAGCTTTTTCTATGATCGTTCCATCGTCTCTCCCTCATGTTCAATAAGGGTTGGATCAATCAGTCTGGCTCAGTTGTGCATTACAGGTACTCCTCAACTTACAATGGTAATTGAGCCTGGCAATTATGGTTGTAAGTTGTGATGGTCACAATGACTGGTGATTTTATGGCCTTTTGTGAGGTGGGTCATTAAGCGAATGTGGCACTTTATTAAGCAAACCCATTGTTTGCTATGGGGCTGTTTTGGCTGGAAATTGGAAGCAGAACGCCAGTATCCAGCACAAATATCGTAAATGGTGGTTGTGTGATTGGGAACACTGCAAATAGCCATACATGCAGACCAGTTGCCGAGTACCCAAAATGTGACACATGACCATGGGGGAGGAGGCAGCTACTGGAATGTCAGAGCTGGGTTGTAAGTAGCTTTTGGGAGGGGGGGGCAGAGGTGGTATTCAACCGGTTCACACTGTGTCATGTCTCTGCCAGTGTCCGACTCCGAGGATGAGATGGAACAGCTGGCAGAGAGCGGCATGGAGCAATTAGGCTCTGAAGATGAGCAGCCTCCAACAGACTCGAGGCAGCTGGGGGGCAGGCTGTGAGTGATAGCTCAGAAGAAAAAATAGCACCCCTAGTGTATGCCAGAGAGAGATGCAGGGACAAGAGGTGTAAGGAATGGCTACTTGTGAGTAAGAGATAGTTAAGTGAAGGCCTTTTAAGGCAGAGGATACGGATTGGCATTTGCTGGAGTCAGTTTGTTCCATTCGATTTGGATGTCTGCTTCGTCTCGGCTTGTGAGTACCCAGATTTCTGTTAATTGGTTTGTGCAGGATCATCACACACTGGTTCGAATGAACCATTGGTGGAAATTTGGCCAAGGTCGCCGAACTGGTAGCAATGGCTGGCTGGCCATGCCTCTAAACCAGTCCCCCAGTCTCCGTTCGCTTGCCCTGACCGCCATGTTCATCACTGCCATGTTCTTTGTGCATGTGCAAGTCCAATGGGATGCACATGCACAAAGAACATGGCAGTGACAGCAGCAGCTTTTTTGGTGACCTCTGGTACTTTTTGGCAGCTTGCAGCCAGCTGCTGCCTCTCTGAGAGCCTCTTTGTGGCTGTGGTGGCTGGATGGGGGCCACTGAAAACTCTGGTCAGCTTGCCTTCTGGACTCTGGGCCAGCCACCACAGAAGGTAAGCAGCCTGAACAAAGAGGCGGTGGTGGGGGAAGTGGAGCTAGGGCCAGGGTCACTAAAGGGAAGGGAAACGGGTGACTGGCAAAGGGATGGCGGGGGTAGATAGGTGGAAATTCCAAAAACATTCCTAACTTTTCCTGTGGCCTTAGCTAGGTGAGGGGGTGTCATGTAACTGAATTACATCAAGTTGGTCATGCCCACTCAGTTACATGCCCCCCACCTAGCTATGCCAACCAAACTGGTAGCAATTTTTTTGAAACCCAACACTGGAGGGGAGGTGTTGTCAAAACTTCAAACGATCACTAAGTAATCAGTCATAAGTGAATATTTAGTCACCAATTAGTTCCATCCAGTTTCCACAGTGGATTATATTTTTTAAAAATCTGAACGTGCAAATATTTAATTTCACTTTCTCTACATCATGTATTTAGTTAGGGAGTCAAGGGTACTATTCCAGAACTTAAGTGAGTGATGCAAAAGAAAGGTTGCTCATTGGCACATTAAACTGGAACTAAACTAAACTAAACTACTAAACTAAACTAAAACTTAAACTTCAGTTTGGTTTAAACCTAAACTAAAAATGGAAACCAAAACCCCTTAATTACAATTGAAGGGGAAGATTCCATGCTTAATTGAATGTTAGTGCTTCCTTTTGCAAAAATGAAACGTCTTTTCAAAGAGTAAAAACATGTAGATATAATGAGGAGGGAGATAACATCTGGAAGAGTGCCTGTGGAGATTCTCAATCATCCTGGTCATGGTTGTCCCAAAGGTGCTTTTTCAAGAGGCAACTGGACTGCCTTGCTTTTCTTTGGAGACGTTCTGCTTCTCTTCCAAAAAGCATCTTCAGCTCTGACAGGATAGTGGGAAATGGAAGGATTTGCAAGGAATATAAATCCTTCCATTCCCCACCATCCAGCCAGACCTGAAGAAACTTCTTGGATGAGAAGCATAACGTCTTCTAAGAAAAACAAGGAAGTCCACTTGCCTCTTGAAAAAAGCACCTTTAGGACCTCTGGAATAGATTTCTTCAAAATACAGAAAAATGACTGATGATTAGAATATACACAAGGAAAAGATGCACAACGCAATCACGTATATTCTGTGTCCATGTGAGTGTGAAAGAGTAAGCAAGTTCTATTCATTTATTTTCATTCCTTACAGCCTTAATGTTCAATATCCTTAATTTAGGATATCAGCACTATTTGATTACTAAGACTTTTTCTCCATCCTAATTTTGAGGGAGTAAAAGTCTGCATTATAAGCAATCGCTCCAGACATAGGTATCCGGGCAGGCAAACGACAGCAAACATTTCATGACATCATTGCCCAAATGACGCACTCATACAATTTGTGTCCGCCACCGATGTGCCAGCTGCAAATTATGTAACCACATTATCTTTGCGATGAGACAATGAGCGAGATGTCATTTTAATGCAATTGTGGCTTCTAACAGAGCTTTACGCTTCCAGATGTTCCATCAACCTTCCCTGCTGGCCATATCAGCAAGGCTAATTGGAACAGGAGTTTAACGTAGGTTACAAACTGCTCCCTGCCTCTCTCCATCTTCCTAAGCAATGTGATTTTATATGGCCGTTCTGTATTTTCCCTCTTCAAAAAGGGTTCTGGCTTTAAGTGGTAAAAATTACCACGTTTCCCGGTCAACTCTATTCTTCTCTTGCAGTCTCGCCTGCAGCAGATTTGAATGATACACAAAGATCCATTTTCCTTCTACATTACAGATAAAGGATGATTATCTTTTGTGGGGTTAACTGATCGCTGGCTGTTGACTGAAACAAAGAACTGTTCATCCCTTCTGCCACTCTGTGCAAGAGTTTAGAAATGAAGTAACACAGCCTCTAAAAATAGAAACTTTAATTCCATTTTATTTAGGCATTCCCTGAATTGAATTTCGAGATAAATAGCCAAGCAGCTTTCCTGAGACACATAATGGGGCTAATTTAATGAGTCCCTTCTATCTATTCACAAGCCAATATCTGGAGCAGGGCCCATCTTTTTCCCATGGGGACAATCGTGGAAAAGTGTTTTCTCTAAGATGTCTCAAATCTATATTCTTAGATTACGGATAGCCCACCACCATGCTAATGGGATCAATTTTAATTCCTTCAACAGGAATAAACTCTGAAACTAATGTTTAATGACAAAGAGTCATAAACCTTTGATCTTGATGCATTTTCATTTGCCACTGACCCAGGTCATTAAAGTTTAACTGAATTTGAAAAAAAAATACTAGAAACCATTACAACTCTCTCAAGTTGGAGGCACTGTCTTATGAAATGCAAATTCCTCCATTTCTGAATGTTTCAGGTGTTTCCAAAGGCAGCAAGCAACTTATGGCAAAGTTGTTTCCCAAGTCCTTGCTGGGTCAATCATGGTTCATTCAATACATATGTAACACTAAACCAAGTCAACAAATAATTTCAAACAACTGATGTGGTAGTAATCATATTACAATATTATGTTCCAATAGTAACAGTAGTAAGATGGATGGTAAAGGTAAAGGTTTCCCTTGCACATATGTGCTATTAGTTTCTGACTCTAGGGGTCATATCCATTTCAAAGCCGAAGAGCCAGCGCTGTCCGAAGATGTCTCTGTGGTCATGTGACCCACATGACTAAACTCCAAAGGCACACAGAACGTTGTTACCTTCCCACCAAAGGTGGTTCCTATTTTTTCTACTTGCATTTTTATGTGCTTTCAAAACTGCTAGGTTGGCAGAAGCTGGGACAAGTAACGAGAGCTCACCCCATTACGCAGCACTAGGGATTCAAACTGCTGAACTGCTGACCTTCAGGGTGAGGTTTCATTACTTGCCTATATAACTACATATTATTTAATTTGCAGAAAATATAAATTTAATGAAATGATTCAATCAATCAGAATAGAGTTGGAAGGTACCTTTGCAGTCTTGTAGTCCAACCGCCTCTCAAGCAGAAGTACCTATACTACTTCAGACAAATGACTGTCCAGTTTCTTCTTAAAAACCTCCAGTGATGAAGCACCACCCACAACTTCTGAAGGCAAATCCATTCCACTGGTTAATTGTCCTCACTGTTAGGAAGTTTCTCCTTAGTTCCAGGTTGCTTCTCTCCTTGATTAGTTTCCATCTATTGCTTCTTGTCCTGTCTATAGGTCAGTTGTGGGTTATTTCTGGTTTGGTCTGGTTTTTGTGAACTGGTAGTAAAACCAATGGGAGGATCCACCTACCTACACAAAAGTCATCTAGACTATCTTCACATGCACACACACAATCCCTATGCAAACCAGTAGTAAAGGTAAGTGGAACCCACCCCTGCTATAGGTGCTTTGGTAAGTAAGTTGACCCCCTCCTCTTTGTGGCAATTTCTCAAATACTGGAATACTGCTCTCATGTCACACCTAGTCCTTCTTTTCGCTAGACTAAGCAAGCTCAAATCCTGCAACTGTTCTTCATATGTTTTAGTCTCTGGGCATCTAATCATATAAACTGGTAGAAGAACATCAGACCAAAGTCTAGCTTACTTCCATCTAGGGTCAGAGAAATACTTCCAAGGCTTGAAGAAATCAACTTTCATCTGCACTTGTTTCTGTTATCAAAAACAACTGGTACTAAACACAGAAGCATCTCTCTCTCTCTCTCTTTGCATAATAGATATTTATTTATTTTTATTTATCTATTCATAATAGAAAAGCAGGATATGACTGTTTCAAATAAATACAAATAAATAAATAAATAAATAGAACTGCTTCTCTCTGAATATGGAGACTCCATCTGGACCTGAGACTGACTAGCTATTAACAGGTGTGTGCATTGTGCATGTCTTCAAATCTTCTTTTTAAAGCATCTCACCAAGTGACCATTGCCACCATGAATGAATTACATATTGAGGACATGAATTAATTATGCAATGTTTGAAGATCATAGGAGTCTGATCCTGAAACAACTTTCCTAATCCTTCTTTGTATCAGAACTCCATAGGATAGAGATAGAAGAAAGAGTTTCAATAGAGTTAAACCTTTGGAGAAGTTATTGGCTTTCCTGTAGAAACAGCACAATAAGGCCTCAGTTTCACCTGGTATTAAAGTTCAAGTAATATGGATCACATTATCTATCATATAACAGCCTTCTTCAGTCTTTCCATGGTCTTCCAGCAAAGATTCCCAAAGGCTTATGGGAAATGAAGACCATCTTGTATGGAAAGTGTAAGTTTGAGTAAAAATTATCTATAGGACCAACCTCTACATACAAAATCACAATGGAATAGGGTATGATAGGATAGGACAGGACAGAACAGAACATAATTCTTTATTGGCCAAGTGTGATTGGACACACAAAGTATTTGTCTTGGTGCATATGTTCTTGGTGTACATAAAAGAAAAGATACATTCATCAAGAATCATAAGGTACAACACTTAATGATAGTCATAGGGAACA
>JANHFP010000460.1:98399-110429 GCA_032468135.1 Calamaria suluensis | reverse complement strand
GCACAGTATGCAGATATTAACAGAACAGAATAACAGAATTGGAAGGAATCTTGGACGTCTGCTAGTCTAACCTCCTGCTCAAGCAGGAATCCCTATACTATTTCAGAAAAATGGTTGTCCACTGATATTGATAATGTTAACTAGTCTGGGTAATAAAGAAAACAGCCAAGGTCAAACAGCACCGAGGACCCCTCATTTCAACCCTGAGGAATGGTCTTCCTAAGGAAGATAGTACAGCTGCAGTGTTTGGATATCGGCATATGCTTCAGGGAGAGAGTTGATGGCCTGGGTGTGACCAGAAGCAATGAGTTTATCACAAAAAGTTTTGAAACTAATATTATAAACCAAGTCCAGTGAGCTACATATTTCTGAGTGCATGACCACTTTTTCCAAGAAAAACTTAAGATGGCTATACACAAAAGCAAAATCATGATTTAACCATTCTCAGCATGCCTAATGATCCAACCAAAAGAAAGAGTATATTTTGAATATATGAGAAAGGCATTTATATAAATGACTTCTGGACACTATCTGCCTTCCAGTTTTGATCTAAATTTAGTTGTTGTGACTTTGTGCTAATTGTTGGATTTCATTGTTGGAATGTACAGTATTTCTATATTGTAGCAACAACTATAGTAGTATTCAGCCAGTAGATGGCAGTATTTACAAGTTTGGATCTATGGTACTCTATACAGAAAAATAGTTGAGCAGTAAAGCACATGGTGACTGTACTCTTTGTTTGCTCTGTGTGAGGATTTATATAAACATAATTTCCAACACTACTATGACAAAAGCATTTATTTCAGTTATTTCTGTCCAATTTTGATCTGTGGAATGTAAAGAATACACAAGTCAGAGTGTATTCTTGTCTTTACCTTAGTTACAAAATGATAAAGGGTTGAAAGTGGATGGGTTCTCTTTAACCACACAAGCCACTCTAGCAGTCTAAAAATTCCCCAGTTTCCTGTCCTTTGCATTTCAAAAGGATTTAATTTCTATTTTTGGTTTTCTTCCGAATTAATATTATTATGAGGTGGCAGAACATACTAGTTTTCTGGTACTGGTCTCTCCATGGTACAGTCTCCCTGGCTGAGCTTGTTTCACATACTTAACATCAACATGAAACCAGTTGCTACTTGACACTGTCCCTCTTTGCCTGTGGGCCCAACTGACCAACAAGAGCTTCCAAAAGCTGCATCTAATTGATGTTTCACCAAAATTACACATTTTACTATACATCAGAGTTGGCAAACCTTTGTGGCACCAAGTGATAAAATGGGAGTGTGCACATGGGGGGGGGGGAGCACCAGAAAACCAGAAGTGCAGTTACCGATCTTCCAATTTCTGGCACACACATGTGTGCCATTCACTTGGCATGCATGGTTTCTGGGACGCTTGCATATGCAAAGACTAATTAGCATGCCAGAAACCAGAAGCTCAGCTTCCGGGCATGCACATGCATGCCAGGGAGCTGCTCTTCCGGTTTCTAGCACTCTCATGTATGCAAAGACCAGCTGGCCGGCATGCATAAGTGTGCCAGAACCCAGAAGGAAAACAAGTGATGGCTGGCATGCCCTGAGGGATGGCTCTACATGCCATGTCTGGCATGCATGCCAAAGGTTCACCATCATGGCTATATATTGTCTTCTGGTCCAGACCATCAAAACATCTTTACTCTCACTTTACATTCCAAACAGAATAAAAAATACACTTCTTATCACTTCCTTGGGATCTTCTGTGCATTTTCTGTGCCCTTGGTCATTTTTAAAAGAAAGAAAACAAGTATGTTTAACAGAGGGGAAACTGTCTTGGTGCACCCTCTAAATTACTTCTGTTCAACCATTTTGTTGAGAAGTGAGAAGATAAAATGGCAGTCCTGTCATCCAATGGATGGTTTTCATAAATGCTTCTAACTATGACCAGGGAATGGAGATGGTAAAAACCAAATGGCTACTTTTTAGCACACAATAATTCAACATAAAGGTACTTTGGAAACCATCATGATGCTTTTTCCTTCTCTGGAATAACCAAAACCATGACACTCCTCCACACAAAAGGCAAAGAAAGGGGGTAAAAAATCCCAAGAACTCAGAATATTTGTACACCCACTTGTCCTCTGTTAAAATGAAAGAGGGAACATATTGATTTTTTTGCCAATTTGTTTGTTGCTAAATTAAGCCTGTTATCCTTTTTATTACATTTTAGGAGGTGACTATAAACAAACTTAATGTCACAGTATTTTATTGGTTTTGTGTTTTCTATCTCTTGTTTATAATTCTTTTTATTGCATGTAAAACAATAAAAACAATTATTTCATTGCATTTTTGAAGGGTACTGAGTGACTACAAGAGTGGGCAGCCTTTATGTTTGCTAAATAAATGAAATCTCTTCATAGGACCTGCTAGAATCAAGGAAGCTAAGAAGCAGAAGGATGGGAGAATTAAAACTCCCTCCATTGGGGAAATTGACCACTGTTAAGTTCTGCAGAATTTTACTGCTGTAAAAAGGAAGACCACTCACATGTGTGCATGTGTGGGATTTGTTATGTATCACAACTGAGAGAAAATACATCAGCCCTGCTGAGCAATGAAATCCTGTTTCCCATTGCTTTCAAACTGGCAGAGTTTACAGAATATCATAGTTGGATATTCTGTATATCATTTCAGACAAAGAGCTGTCCAATCTCTTCTTTCAAACCCTCAGTGACAGAGCAGACACAACTAAAGGCAAGCCATTCCACTGATTGTTTTCTCTGTCAGGAAATTTCTCCGTATTTCTAGGTTGCTTCCCTGCTTGATTTGTCTATGGAGACTCTCAGTCATCCAGGTCATGGTTGTCCCAAATTGTCTCTCAAGAGGCAATTGGACTTTCTGGTTTTTTCTTTGAAGATGTTTCACTTCTCATCCAAGAAGCATCCATGAAGCAAGCTATGAGCTATGAGCTGAAGAAGCTTCTCTTGGGTGAGAAGCGAAACGATTTCAAGGAACAACCAGAAAGTCCACTTGCCTCTTGAAAAAGCACCTTTAGGTTTTCTCCTTGATTATTTTCCATCCCTTTCTTCTTATCTGCTTTCAGGTCCTTTGGAGAACAGGTTGTCCCCTATTTGCACAATTCTCCTGTGAATGTGCTCTCTGTTTTTGTAGGTTTCCTCCGGCAACTGCACATTTTGTAACAAAATTCAGTGGCACTTGATGATAGCCTGTAAGTCAACTTTTCTCCTGCAATTGCCCTGCACTTGTGCAAAAAAGGGGGAAAAAAAGGTCTTTTCCTCCTTGATCTTCCAACAGATGCAGATCACTGTGTGTTACAAAAGCACATCAGTTGCTGTTACTTAAGAAAAGGAAGGGAGCTCGAGGGTTGTGGAGAACCCTTCATCCTGCCAGCGAGTGAGCGCAGGTAAATGAGAAGCTTTGTGCCAAACTCAAACACTTAACACCATTTACTCGGCAGTAGCACGATGTACCACAAGCTGAAAAGTGATCATCCAGGCAGCAGGAAATGGAGAGGTTAGGAAGCACTGTAAAGAAAGCTGTTTGTGATGTTAAGGTAACAGATGTGGTGGAAGGATTTGGACTGACGTTGTGAATAGGAGTGAAAGAGAAATGGATTGATTTCTTCATAGAGCTGAAATTAATTGCACGTCACCTCAATCTGTGCATCATAGTCAAGCATTCATTTCCTCAGAGGACTATTTAGCTTTGCATCGGGGGTCTTCTGCCCAAGAAATCTGCCCTGGATGGTCTAGAGGACTCAAACCAATCACAGTTGTCAAACTTGCTACTAACAATCTGTATGTTTGTCAGAAGTGCTTTTCGGCTCCGTCCTGGGTAACTCTATATACATTTCTCTGATTTTCTAAATTAGAGAGGAGAAGGAGGAGCTTTTTACTCCTTTACTTAAATCAAGAGGAAATATTACAAAAGAGAATCAGATTTGTATTATTTTTTCTAAAGGACAGATAAATGTTTTGACCACACTGCATTTAGGTGTGAGAACCAACATAACTGTTGGTTAGTAAATTAAACATCAGGGGGAAAACTAAGGATATACTTTGTAATATATTCCATTCTAAAATATATCAAGATGCTTTCTAGTAGTGAGCACTGGAAAGTTAGTACAGTCTTCTATACCCAAAAAACTGCAGATATTCCTTATTTAGTGACTGCTTCAGACAGTGACTGTTCACACATGGCTCCATCCAGCCAAGCTGCAATGTGATTCATAGAAGGATAAAAAAGAGAACCCCAGCATTTCAGAAGGTGGAAAATATGTTCCTATTTTATTTATTTTATTTTATATTATATTTTTTTGTTTTGTTTTGTTTGTTTTATTTTACTTTGTGTTGTGTATTTTATTTTATTTTTAATTTAATTTATTTATTTTTATTTTACTATTATTTTTTGTTTTATTTTCCCCTTCATTTATTTTAATTTATTTTACATTTTGCAACTGCCCATCACTTTTACAGAGAAAAATAAACAAACAACATATAAAAGTGTACATTGATAAAGAGACAAAGATGGCTAAAAACAATGCAAAAAAAAAATAAAGCTGTGGGGAGGACTTTCATAGCACCAATCTGACTCACAGTTGTATGCTGTGCAGCCCCCAAGGCCAGGTGAGGGAGGCCCCATCTCGCCTCTGTACAACGTTCCATGGAGAGTGGGGTGGGGAGGGGCAGCAATGGCTGAGAAGGCTCTATTCTTGGACCCCGTCAGTCAGAACTCTTTAGCTGATGGCATCTGCAAATACCTTCCCTGCCTAACCAGATGGGGGATAAATTTGCAAATACAATGTCTGTCTCTCTCTGGGGAAAAAAAAAATCCAATCTGTTTTATATCTGGATGGCCACCAAAATGTCTTTCCAAAAATCAGCACCCAGGGATGTCCCGAATCCCTGCTGACCAGGCCATTTAACTTGGCCCCCTTCGTCCTGACCATCCCTGTTCTGATAATACAGCCCTTCTTCAGCTTTTCAGATGTATCTGTTGTGAGGTAAAAGTGCTCAGAACTTCAAATCCGAGTCAGGCTTCGGAGCTGGCAAGGCGAAAGCCCAGTGCGAACGCTGAGCCTTGAAACAGGAAGAGGGATTTACATAATAATTATCTCCAATGGACTTGGACAACTCACTCTCTGTGCCATCGCTGCGGATGATTCCCCTGTACGCTCCTAAAAAATCTGTCTAGCTAACGAGTCCAAAAATCAAACACCTGTGTGTCAGAGCGAACAGCTGCACACTTGCTCCTGCTTTGCTGTCAGGCGAAGAGGCCACATGCCAGTTGCTGTACTTGGAGTATTTGGGGAGGGCAATCCATTAGAGAGAAAAACACCGCATAATTAAGAAGCAACATGTTTTCAGCTTCCTGCTGCCTGGTTTTTTCTCCTACCCCTTTTTGTTTAAATGTCTGAGGGTTTGTTTGTTTTTTTTTAACATGACAAACAGCCCAATTTGTATAGTGGGCAGCTTCTCCCTTCCAAACGGGGCTGGATAACGTTTCCCCAAAGCTGTGACATTAACCCTCTTCCTAAATGTAATAAGATTGCTGAGGCAGGAGCATTCTGAATCAGGACCAAAGAATGACCAAAGCCACCCCTTTCCTGAAAACTTTAAAAAAAAGAGAGAATATTATCACAAAACCTATACTGGAAATCATTCCAGCAAGATACACAGATTTGAGTTTAATTCTTCCAGAAAGAAAGGTGAAGGAGAAAGAAGTAATATAATATTGACACAATTTAATGTCGGTGGGTTTGTGTATTGTCAAAGGATATGCTTTAATTCCTGTCATCGTTAAAGCTGTACATCACTATAGATTCGAGTTCAAGGGCTTTCTTTAAATTGTATATTACTGTCCTTTAAAAGAATGTCTTCTGAATGAATGTTATAATTCTTTTCTTCCCTCATGAAGAATTGATGCTCAGGTTTTTAATTTGTCATGCATAAACTCTGGTACCTTTTTGTCTGCTCTTAATTCCCTCGGGGCTACCTATAGTTGTCTTTCTGCACACTGGATCACCGGGACTGGAAGCCTGGAAGGAAAAAAAAAAAGCATCTCTAGCCATCTTTAATTCATGTGATTAAAAATTCAAAAGGAGCCCTTGTACCAGCTGTTAAACTATGTTAGTAAGCTGTAATTCAGAGTTCAAATCCCAGCAAATTGAAGGTTAGGCTAACAGGATCATTCAGTGGAACTGCATCATATCGTAGCAACTGGAACAGTAGGTGGACTGTTTTATACATGCTCATTTTCAGCCCGATCAAGTAACGATGAGCAAACACAGTGCACGGCAAAAACCTTGCCACTGGATTTGATCTCCTCCTCCTCCTCCCTTATTTCCTTCTGCAGCCGGCTTTCATCCCTCCGGAAAAAAAAAAAAGGCAGACAAAACTAACTGTGGGCTTTGTTTAATCTGTGTGCAGATAGGAGCAGAATAAAAATTAGCAATGGAGTGTTTTGTTTAAGATTATCTGGAACCTGAGAAATATGTGTTTCATCTCTGCGACTAATTAGTTTAAATAGAACAAAGGTGGAATGAGTTTGATGGTCTTAACTCTAATGCACTTTCCCCTTCAACTGCACGGAAATTATCTGTACGAGATGAAAAAAAAAGAAAGAAAGAAAAAGAAACACAACCCATGCTATTAGCACAGTTTGACTTGATTATTCTTTACTCAAATGGCTCCCAAGATAAATTTCTGGGAAACTTGCACTGCTATTCCGCATCTTCATTTATTTTAGCCTTCCAAAAGGCTTTGTAGATTTGGTTGCAAAGAAATGATGGCAAGAGGTCTATTTGGCAAATAGATAAAGGGCCCTTCGGGGCTGCCCCACCCAAAGAACGAAGGCGCAAAATGCCTGCTGTAGTTTTGTGTAAACGTTCTTCCAAGAGGAAATAGGGAGCCCCAGAGCACATTTTGCCAAGCCATAAATCCAGCCGTTATGGTTTCTAAACCAGGGTTCATGGAAGAAGGCTGCACCTTTCCTTCCAAACCGTGGATCACACTTGGCTATTGAATAACATGCTGGTGGCCATCCTGCAAATGCTAGTGGAGAGAAGACCAAATGTAAAACTTCTTTTATTTTACTCACAGGACATGGCATGAAACTATAATACAAAGGCTAGGAGTACTCTCTCATCAGGATTTAAATATCCTCTAACGGGTCTCCATGAAACCCTTTTGGCAGCTTTTTGGAACAGTGTGCAAGAGTCCCATGTGAGCTTAGCCTCAGGTCATCCACACCTGGTTTATAGCCCCATGAACTTACCAGCTATGGTTTATTCAGTAGACAAACCATGACTTAGCAACAGCACCCATGCCCAGCTGCAATATACTGTGTTACCTAATCATTTTCCCGAGATTGCAAAACTAACAGATATGATCATATTTTTGTTGGGCTCTTGTTGATCTTCAGAAATGTTCTTCTCTGACACCAAATGCCTTCAGCTATGTTAAGAGTCTAAGTCCAGCAAAGGGTCCTTAGCATAAAGTTTGGAATATTCTTGCCATGTGGTCAAAGTTCTTGCAGAGATAAGGCTAGAAAGGTGAAGAAGGATTGTTTTCAAGGGACACAACCATCCAGCTAAGGATTACAAACATCCCAGAATTCAGTCTTTTTTCTCAGAATATTCTTAGTTTATAAGATTGAATTGTTCTTGCTGTCTTCTCCCAAAAAAATCAGGTAATCTGATAGAGGCAATAAGGCACTCATCCTGGAATCCTGGCATTTATTTATTTCATTTCTTTATTTTTCAGGAATTCATGTATGTATTTTCGTATTGGGCTGTCTGGATCTCCAAGGGTTGCTGGCATTTTACAACAAGAACATTCAATAAATATATAAAATTAAAGCACCCACAGTACAGAATTAAAATGAAGAGGTCCACTTTAACTGCCTTCTGGAATGCCGTGGGAGACAACTTGATTAGGAGGTGGTAACATTCTTTCAGATTCAGTTGCTGTATTCTTGCTTCAGAGTCTAAACCTTAAGTTGAGGGAGGCAGAACTTTGGTCAAGGTCTTGGCTCCTCCGAACTGTCCTTGTCAGTGTGTTCATTCTGGTGTTTCTCAGGAGAAGACCCCTCTGAGAGGGCTATGAAAATAGAGGAGAAGGATGGCAGGCAAAGCATTGGATCAATCAGATGAACAAGAAGCTGACCGAGTGGTTTGATTTTGGATTGAGTACCACAAAGACTAATGTTGGATTTCTTACAGGCACATTGCGGAAAGCTGATGAACACTTAGAGGATGATGATGTCATTTGACTAGCAGACCTTTAACACTTTCTATTCGATGAAGAGATATGATACACACAATCTTGTTAAGATGTCAAGATTTAAACTGTCTATGTAGATTACCATGTTGCTCTCAATGTTGCAGCCAATATATTCTGACTAACTTCTTGTACTTAGGATAAGATGGCATTTGGGTTTCTTTTTAATCAAGAAAAAAATCATTCATTCTCTTCTTATTCCCACCACTTTGTAAAATACTGGTCAGTAGCCTATTTCTATTTCATTGAGAAAATCCATATGGTCTGCCAACTTATTTTTAATGAGTCTATGCAGTTTATGAAAATAAACCCCAGTAGAAAAAAACCAAGCCTTACCTGCTTGGTGACAGCAATCAAATCAGCAACTTGATGGGCTCAGTATCATTCTGAGATCCCTAGGCCTATGGGCAGAACCATGTCTTAGTGGCTATGTAAAATAATGTCGGACCAACCTTATCTCTGCAGAGTGTTTGTGAAAATGGAATTTTGTTGTTAGTTGTGAAGTCGTGTCTGACCCACAACCCCATGGAAAACATTCCTCCAGGCCTTCCTTTCCTCCACCATCCTCTGAAGACCACCAAAGCTCATGCCTACTGCTTCAGATACTTCATCCAGCCATCTCATTCTCTGTCATCCCCTTCTTCTTTGGTCCTCAATCTTTCCCAGCATCAGGCTTTTCTCCAGGAAGTCCTTCCTTCTCATTAGGTGGACAAAGTATTTGAGTTTCATCTTTAGGATTTGGCCTTCTAAAGAGCAGTCAGGGTTGATCTCCTCTTAGACTGATGGGTTGGATCGCCTTGCAGTTCAAGGGACTCGCAGGAGTCTTCTCCAGCACCAAAGTTCAAAGGCCTCAATTCCTTGGCGCTCAACCTTTCTTATGGTCCAACTTTCACAGCCATACATTGCAATAAGAGGGAATAGAAAACCCATAAAATTTCACTTCAGTTCATGCTTACTTTGCCATGTTTAGCAATGCATTTACAAATACACTTTGCATATTATTAAAAATACAAATTGTTGAAAATGTCTTCATCTCTTTCAACTTTTGAACCTGTTTTGACCCCTAGGGCAAATGGAGAGAGATAGAGAAGGGTAAAGGTTACCAAACACTGATCCCGTGTGTTTATTTCTCATCTGATCTATTGTTAATTAAGTAGGGTTCTGTGTTTGAGAAAAAACATGGAAACGTCCTGTTTCTTTCTCTCATTCTTGTACTCATTGTTTAGAAAGAAATTAGATGGTTTTTATACTACCTGTACCTTTTGCTTCAAATCCAATAAGCATCTCTTACCTTTCACTAATTCATCAGTTTGCACCCAAGACAACTGTATTACAATTTTTTCCCTTTCAATGGAAATTTTTGTTCCATAATTACTCATTATTCATTTTGCTTCCTGCTTGTTGTAGGTTCAGAATAGCAATAGCACTTAGACTTATATACCACTTCACAGTGCTTTATGGACCCCTCTAGGTGGTTTCACAGAGTCAGCCTCTTGCCCCCAACAATTTTGGGTCCTTGTTTTACCCACCTCGGAAGGATGGAAGGCTGAGTCAACCTTGAGCCTTGTGAGATTTGAACTGGCAAACTGCTGGCAGCCGATGATCAGCAGACGTAGCCTGCAATTACTGCACTCTAACCACTGCGCCACCATGGCTCTTATCAGATCTGCGGCAGAATCACATCTGCTAACAAAGTTTTTAGTTTTCCTGACTGTAAAACTTTGCAAAAGAGCTTCATTTCTAAAATCCCCATGCCAGTGCACCACCAGAATTTGGTCTCTGAATCTGTTGCCATAGTTTGGGCTATACTTCCTTTAATTTTGTATAAATTTTTGCCAATTTGTCATTGGCAAAAATAACACATGTGTTATTGTAAAAAAATAGCCTATCTGGACTGAAATAAATCCACACAACCACATGATGGCATCAAAGAGGTACAGAAAAGTGTGAACTCCTTATTGTCATCCTGTGGTTCTTCAGAGATTTGCAGCTCAACTATGATATTCCTAGTTAATACAAATGTCGGATTTTACTTGTCTGGTTTTTGCTTGTTCATTTCCCCTAGCTGCCCATAATAGTTTTTATGGGCTACCATAATCTAGAAAAAACAATGTTGAGATACTGCTGTAAAACATACACATAAGGCCACTGGGGTCCACATAGTGTGGATTGCACAATAACCCATTAAAAATCAACATTTGCAACTGCAGATAGCTTGATTAAAATCCCCGCTCTGATACAAATAACATCTGGACAGCTTTTTTGCATTACATCCTTCTGCATAAAATACCTGGGGTGGAGAGAAGTTAAAAAAAAAAAGACAAAGGTACACAGAAGATTTGATTATGCTTTGGGTGCGGCACTATTCATTTCACTAGATTCAGGGAACTTAAACCTGAATTTAAACAGTATGTTGTTTTTGAGAGCTGTAACACTGATGATGAACAAGTCAGTATACTTACATAATTAATCCAGCGTGAAAGAAGGAACTGCAAAGCCATCCAGCGGTTTTAAAATAACTCAATCATTTATAAGATTCCCCCCAGAACTCTGGGCTTTAAAACATGAAGGTTCAGGAAGTGCACACATCCTAGCGATGAGCAGGCTGCATTAATTCTTCAAATGGTCTCGGAAGCCAGCTTAAACAATCCAGCTTGCATAGGGCAGAGGCAGCTTGGCGATTTCTTAAAAGAGAGTTTAGTGACCCAATTCATTTTATTATTATTATTTGTTTCTATTCTCTCCCTTCCCCTCCCCCACACCCTTTAGGATCTGTAAATACCAAGAGATGCTGCCTTTAAACAAACAAATGCGTGGAAACACTCAGGGAAAAGTAAGAAAGTCAATGTAGGAGAAAGAGTCTTGCAACTGATGAATAATGGAGACCTTAAAACAGCGTATCGTAATAATGCTATGACTCTGAAAGCTTTTTACATTTTACTGTTTGCTTAGTCATTAGCCTGGTTTCATATTGACCTGAAACAGTGAAACACAGGCATTATCAAAGCTGATAAAAGGCAGCTGCGAGTCTAACCTATTGGTCAAGTAAATAGCTAAAAGAAAAGCTTTTTTGGGGGAAAAAAAAACCTCTGGAATGTCACCCACTCTGATCTTGATGTGTTTCTTCTTAAAAAACATTCCTCCTTTTCCATTGCTTTTGCCTGCAATCACACAATCAGTTGCTATCTGTTTAAGAACAAAAGTCTTGCAGATGCAGCATATTCCTCTTACTCTTTCTGTATAGGTAGTCCTTGACTTACAACAGGAGTCCACAGCCCCTGGTCTGTGGGCTGGCACTGTTCCACAGAATGACAAAAACCAGGCCACTCAAACAAGTGAAGTCTCACCATGTAAAACCACAGCTCCCTCCGGTTTGTTTGGAAAACCTCTCTCAAAACTAACTTTCTTGCACTCTAACCACTGGTGCCCAAGAGGTTGGATGTTGCAACTCATGAGCCAGTCATTGCAGTGATGGCAAAAATGTCTGCCTAAGCAAAGTTTATTGAGGCTTTTATAGAATTACAGAAGTTTAGAGCACAGATACAGCCTTGTCATTGGTGGGGTCTGCTGGACAGTTCCTCCAATCACTATGGGCATCTTGTTGGTGGGAACCAATTGACATAATTTCCAAGTCAGGAGTTTAGCTATCTTATTCCCAGTGAGGAGTTTCCCTGGTGCTATCAAAAGGAAGTGAGCTCATGTCGTTATCAAAGACATACTAGCAAATAGGTTCTACACACATCTGCAGCATATTTCCC
>JANHFP010000453.1:0-10836 GCA_032468135.1 Calamaria suluensis | reverse complement strand
CCTTCTAAAGAGCAGTCAGGGTTGATCTCCTCTAGGACTGACCGATTGGATCACTTTGCAGTCCAAGGGACTCGCAGAAGTCTTCTCCAGCACCAAAGTTCAAAGGCCTCAATTCTTTGGCGCTCAGCCTCTCTTAATATCCAACTTTCACAACCATACATTGCAACTGGAAAAACCATAGCCCTGACTATGCACATTTTTGTTGGCAGGGTGATGTCTCTGCTTTTTGGAATGCTGTCTAGATTTGCCATAGCTTTTCTCCCAAGGAGTAAGTGTCTTTTAACTTCTTGGCTACAGTCCCCATTCTTTATCTAGCTTTGGACAAAGTTGTTCTCTCCCCAATGGAGCAGACAGATAATCTAGAGGTACTTCTAGAACCCCCATTATGAATACAGTCTCATGACTTCACTGGCAAACAGTTCCTCCCTGAACTTCATTAGCCACCAGCTGTCAGCTAATCAGTTCACGTAACCCAAAAAGAGATTATTATAATAGGAAGAATACTTACAAAATGAAACTAGTACAAATTGTATGTCACAATTGCGTGTTCAAGGGGAAACTAGATAAAGATCTTTATACTGTGTATTCTAAACCTGAATTGTACTAGAATGATACTACTAAGTTAAGTTCAAGATGTTTGTGGTTGCCTATAAAGATTTACATTGCCTTCTTTGCTATGCATCTACCCAGATAAGACATATCTTAGCAATGGAACAGTAGTTATAGTCCCTGATTATGGTTGGTGTTGAGTCTTCAGTGCCAACTCACAAAGTATATTTTGGGGTGTGCAATATTTATACCCCTGTCATTTTGAAAAAAAAGTCTAGATAGCTCATATACCAGAAAACAGTAAGACAATAACAGAATAATATAGAGTAGAGAGAGACTTTGGAAGTCCCTTCCAATATTTAATAATTATTATTTTAAAATGAAGTAATCAAATTAACAATTACTTATTAATATAACATTAATTAAACTATTAATAATTAAAACAAATATAAAAGAAAGCCAAAACATAATCTGTGCTGCACAAGTGAAATGCTCACTGAAAAAAACTGAACTTTGCAGTTTTTCTAAATATTAACAATATTGAAAAATCTATATCTCTGTGGAAAGATTATCCACGGTATTGAGGCTGCTACCAAAACTACCTATTTCTGATCTCCCTTGTGATGTGGGTTTATTTAAATAATTTTAATGATAGTTATAGCAGATGACTTAACTAATCACAAATAAGTTAGCAAGGCTGGACCTGGTTACAGGTTAATCCTCAACTTGCAATCAAAATAGGGATCAGAGTTTCCAATGTTAAGTGATATATAATTATAAAGCACAACATCATGTGACTTTACCTCTTAGCTGCCCTCACTGCCCCCAACTCCAAGACTCCTGTCATCTTTCACCACCTTCTTTCTCCCACTGCTGACAAGATATGCCTATCCTGACCCTCAGCAAGGCAGCTGCTGCCACATGAGGCCATCTTCCCCACATGGAAATTGCTGCAAGCAACCTGGGAAAGTAAGCCTTGTGTGGCCAGCAGGTGCCTCACAAAGGGCCAGGGCAGGGATGCCTTATCAGCAATTGGAGCAAGACAGTGAAAATCATCTAGGGCAGCAAGGGCCACAGTATGCAGGGAGCCAAAAGGTCACAAACAAGGGACAGTTAGGCCAGTAGGGAGAGCTGAAGCACGCGTGCAGTCATAAGTATGAGTGGGCTGCCAAGTGCCTGAATTTTGATCATGGGACTGCAGGAGTGCTATAACAGTCATAGCTTTGGGGACTGGTCACTACTCCCTTCAGTACTGCCATAACTTCAAATGATTTCTGAACAAATGATGGTAAATTGACACTACTTGCAGTTCTCAGATGGGAGAACATCAAGATACAAGAGGGCAGGCAAAGTGAAAAACATGTCAGAAGATGGTAACAAACCACTTCCTAATTGTTGCCAAGGAGAAAAATGTGGATCTGTCCATGTAATTACTAGCTGAGCTCAATTTGACATTTATTCTAATTATAAAATAGTTGTTTTTCTAAATTTGTTTCCCTGCTATAAGATTATTTATCAGTCAATAGGAAGACATTATAATAAATACCTTGTTTATGAATAAACTGTTATCAAGTTTACCTCTGATACATTAAAATCCAGAGCATCAGGTGGTGCCTTACAATCTACAAAAACAACTCTGGTGATTTACAAAAGATTAGCAAGATTTTTTAAAAAATAATTAAGCTGTCTATTCTATTTCCCACTAAATGAGGAACTAAATGAGAATCCCTGGTGGATAATGAGAAAGTATTTACATAAAAAACATTTCTGTACTTGGTTGTGATACTAAATACACATTCCTGGACTGAGATTTTTTGAGTGTTCTGTTATTTACTTTTTGCGTAAATCCATTCATCTGAGCTACTATTTTGCATCTTATTTCTACTTAGATGTAGAATGCTTGGCAGAAAAAATGACCTTAAAATCTTTTTCTTTCTACTTCACACTTTCATTAGACTGCTGAAATGAATGAGTTTTAAAACTGTTAAAACTGTTAAGGAAAACAAACAGTATTGCTAAAAAAAAGTACACAGTACTAGCTATTTAACAATTACAGTGAAGGTTAGAATCAATGTTTGTGTTTTCAAGAAAGTGATCCCATAATGCCAGAAGCAATCACATGAAGCTTTAACTTACTTGATTTCATGTATCACAATTTTCCTGCTGGCAATAATTAATAAGCTATTCTCTAGGTAATTTGTCTATTTTCTCTTTCCTGAATATATATTTCTAAGGGAGGAAAGGGGAATCTACGTAAAGTTGGCATCACTAACTGTGCTTCCATTCTTTCTGAGCAGTTGGCGCTGGCAGAAATAAAGCATTAGAGTGTCTACTTGGCCTCTGTATTCAAACCACTTATCCAGGAACATATCCATTTTTGTAACTATGATTGCTTTCAGTGGTTACACCTTTATGGGCTTCTTCTCATGTTACCCTTTCATATACGTCAGATGACTTGTTTACATTGAGGCATGAATTTTGAAATGTGAATCAAATGTGCTTTTTTTGGCTTCAAAAATATTGAGAATCCAGAATGCATTAAGAAGAGAAAGGAAGGAGTTTTTCTCCCTATCTGAATTTCTCTTGTTTTCCATGGCCTGCTTCAGATTTCCCAAAACTCCACAGATTATTTGAGGACATGAGGAAAAGTATTTTGATCTTAGTTTTTCTATTGATGAAAGAGACATAACTGGATCCTAGTTCCACAACTGATGAGGTTTTAATTTTCTACTATAAAAATATTTTAGAAAATAGTAGGCTGGATATCGTTATCTCTGGTCATAAAAGGGTGCTATATGTTTATTTCTGCAGGATGGTAGAATGAAATCTAAAGATATTCATACTTTGACAAACATTACAATTGTTACTGAATCTATTGTATGTTTGCACAAATCTAATTGGGTAATTTCAGAAGATCTATAAATAAACTGATTTATCATGTCAATTGAAGCAAATTCCATATTATATTTTTATATAATGCAATTAAACAATTAAATTTAAAAATAATTACTAGAAGCATTAACAATATTGCAGTTAATTGTTACAAATGTATAACCACTGTAGAAACATTGTAGACTGGAACATCTATATCTTCCACAAAGTAAGTACAGACTGAGGCAACAATCATGCATAATTTGCATTATCAGATTTTTTTAAATAAATGAAGTTAGCAAAAGAATGTAACAGCCAAAATTAAACATAAGTTAAACATCAGGAGTGTACTCTCCAAGCTATTTTTTGTTTTTTAAAAAAATCTATTTTCTGGGAATAGCCTGATAACACTTCAAGGTACAGACATCAAAATAACAGGGAACTGATTGCTTTTATATATGTACCTTTTTTTAAAAGACTGTTCTTCCTCATACAGCTGGTTTTATCACACAGGCTGCAATTCTCCAGCCATTCCAAAGTACCATTTATTGACTTTTACAGAATGAATTACCTCAAGGTTCCTTTCTCAGATGCACACTGTACACTGTACACTAAGTACATGTACTTGGAAAGTTGACTTCAGGCAAATAACATTTATCAAAACTCATTGTCTGTGCTTTCCAGATGTCTATCAAGTCAAGTCAATCTACTGAAAATTTTAACAACTAGCCATTTTCATTTATTCTTTTTCTAACATGAAAATATAGTGTCATTTGTTTTTATTCCAAGGATTCATGGTCATTTTCTAGGACGATTATATATTACAAATATGTCCATTATATAAAAAACCATGGGAATATGGCAAGCAATGCTATTAGTGCTTATATTGTAACAAACAAAAAAATCAATGCTCACAATTGCTATTTCCTACTGTCTCTTTACCATTAAAATATACAAATTCTTCATTAGCCAGGATCTTGAAAATAAACTGAATGTTAAGATATGTCTTAGAACTGAATTAGTTCCCAATACATGAACACTTCTACCTATAAGAGTTGTTTCCAAAGGAAATGTCTACATTTAATTTTTTTAATAATATTTTGTACCAATAAGATCAAAACAAGAAGTTTCTGGCTGTTTTGGAAGTTTCTTAATGAAAGCATACTTGACAGTACTTCACAACTTTTAACCTACACAGTAAATTGTAAAAAAAAAACAACTTTTATGAAAGTCAGCCTCATTAGGGGGATTCCTCTTATATAGTTACAGCAGGAGAAAAAATCTGTTATAAACCTGCTCTCTGCCAATAACCCAGGAACTGCTCTTTGCCCTTTTTAAAAAGTGAAAACACACTGAGCAAATTGAAACATCATTTTTCCTTACCCAGAACTGGTTGACACATCAAGTTCTTGAACTTACCTCTTTTTTTTTTCTTTTCCTTTTTCCTTTTTCTTTTTAAACGAAGGCAATAGCCTCAGAGCAGGAACTCAAAGCCTTCCAACGCCCAGCGTGAACTAGTTCTTTTTTAGAGCTTCCAGGCTCTTTCTTGAGTACTCGCCGCTCCTTCTGGCTACAAACAGGGAGACTCCTAGCTCTGGGCTAATAGCCGCAAGGAGAAACAGCTAGAAGAAAGTTTGCCCACCCTGGTCTTCCGCTCCCGGTTTCCATCCGCCCCGTCACTTCTAGTCGGCACACCTTTCCCTCCCCGCCTCCGGGGAATGCCTTCTGGACCGTTAGGCCGGCCGTGCAACAGCTGGAGAGCTTCCCACGGAAGGAGGAGAGGCAGACGGAGACTACAGGCGAGCCAGCCCTTTCTGTTTCTGAAGCCACTGGTCCGTTTTCAGCCAGCTTCATGCTCTTGGCTTGTCCCCACCTCCCCTGTCTGCCACAGCCTTTTCCTGACATCATTCATTATCTTACATTCAAACACACGCCCACTCCATTTCCAAACAGTGACTCACTCTACAGCCCTGCTGCTGCTGCTGCTGCCGCCGCCGCTGCCATTCGAAGGCTGGGCTTGAAAAACCGGTTGAAGACCTCTAGAGGAACGGATATTTATTTATGTTTTAGTCATAAAGGGGGGGGGGCGGGGGGGGGCAGCCCCGTTCTAAGCAGAAGAGTGGGGAGGAGGAAGATTTGGCATAGGTATTGAAATTAGGTCCAGTGGGAAAACTTCATTTTCCCCCCTTCTAATTAACCGTTCAAGTTAGGGGAGAAAGGTCTTAAACAGATTTATCTTAAACAGATAAAACCTTTTGGCATGAAATAGGGGGAGAATCTGATCTGTACAATGCTGCTGCTTTGTTTTCAGAAATGTTCTGTTTCCTCCCAGCTCAGGGTTCACCCGAGTCCCATGTATTTCCCCTGTCCTTCAAACTTCCTTAGCTACAAATAAGTTTGTACCATCAAAAACTCTGTAATAATTTAGCTGTAGGGCTCAGGAAGATGTACCTAATGGCCATTTAGCTCCTGCTTGCAGAGAAGTATTGAACAATTTGAACGCTGCCCTTCCTCTAGCCTACAATTTTAATTATGGAATCCAAAAGAAAAGTGCATCACATGACAGCTGTTGGAAACCAAAAAAAAACAAACAAAAAAAACAACCCCTACTACATTGGAAACAAATTAACAATACACTACCAGGCATACTTACTTGAAAGTAAACCCCACTACAGCAGAAGATAATTTAGATAAGTTTGTATAAGACTGTGCATTTATTCAATTATTTTACAAACATGAGAATAGCATATATAATAGAGGTGATATGGATACTACTTTTTTACTTTGTTAGAGCTATTTTTGGGCATACAGAAACTTAAATTAAGCACTCACTGTTATTGCAGACCCCCCCCACCCATGTTTTCAAAGGTGCCTCTCCCAGTTTGTTTTGTTAGAATAGAACATAAAATAACAGAGTTGGTAGGGACCTTGGAGGTCTTCTAGTCCAACCTCCTCCTTAGGCAGAAAACCCTATACCATTTCAGACAAATGATCCAATCTCTTTAAAAAATTACAGCGTTGGAGCATTCACAACTTCTGGAGGCAAGTTGTTCCACTGATTGTTCTAACTGTCAAGAAATTTCTTCTTAGTTCTAGATTGCTTCACTCCTTGATTAGTTTCCATCTATTGGTTCTTGTCCTTCCCTCAGGTGCTTTGGAGAATAGATTGACTCCCTCTTCTTTGTGGCAGCCCCTGAGATAGCATAACACTGCTCTCATGTCACCCCAGTCCTACTTTTCATGAAACTGAATATACCCAATTCCAGCCACTGTTCTTCATATGTTTTAGCCTCCAGTCCCCTAATCATCTTTGTTTTTCTTCTCTGCACTCTTTCTACAGTCTCAACATCTTTTTTACATGGTGGTGACCAATACTGGATTCAGTATTCTAAGTGTGGCCTTACCAAAGTGGTATTAACACTTCATGTGATCTTGATTCTTGCTCTCTGTTAATGCAGGTGTGAACTGTATTGGCTTTTTTGGCAGCTGCAGGACACTGCTTGCTCATATTTAAACGATTATCCACTAGGACTCCAAGATCCTTCTCACAGTTACTACTATTGAGCGAGGTACCACCTATACTGTACCTGTGCATTTTGTTTTTCTTGCCTAAATGTAGAGACTCTGCACCATTGAATTTCATTTGGTTACTTATTGTTGTTCATGTTGCTCAGTGTTTACCTCATTTGAGCAATGAAGAGAAATTGACTAAATACAAGACCTGTGACAACGTTTGTAATGGAAAATGTTACCACTAACATATACACTTTAAAATCACAGAATAACTGTGGCATTCAAAAAATGGCTCAGCCGTTCTGCACAGTTTACAAAATACAGAAACACACTTCAGTGCCTGAAATGGAAAGAGAGAAGAGTAAATGTAGTTCTTGGGTTTTAAGGATTGGAAATACACACCCCTCCATGGGTCACAGGCTCCTTTTACTGTGACCTTCCTAGTGCCGCAGCTGGCTCTGGTTTGCCCTGCTGTGCCAGCCATTGAGGCCAATGGATAGGCCCAGTACCAAGGACCTGCTCACAGAGGGCCAGGGCATGTGCCTCATGGTTGCTTAGCAACCCCAGAGGATTTACCTCAACTGCCTTCCCTCTGTAACCTGAAGGGGTGATCATAGCAACCTGGGTGAGGGAGAGGAGAGCCTCCTTTACCTGCTGTGAATAGCAGAATCTCCTTCCGGCTTCCTCAGGAGAAAGAGGGCCAGCTTTGAGCCGAGAGGTCTTCTTAGTCCCCAGGATAATTCAGACAAGTTCCCAGGAAGTGGCCGGCTCATTTGGAAGTAAACCTAACTGAACCAGTCCCCTATATTTTTAGATTTGAGGTTGCTGGTTGTAGAAATGGGTGTTCTTTATACAGGTAGTGCTCAACTTAGCACAATTCAGCCCAAAGGTTTCTGTTGCTAAGCGAGAAATTTGTTAAATGAATTTGCCCCATTTTATGACCTTTCCCACAGTTGTTAAGTGAGTCACTTCATTTGTTAAGTTAGTGACATAGTTCTTAAGTCAATCTGGCTTCCCCATTGACTTTGCTTGTCAGAAGGTTCCAACAGGTGAAAACATGACCCTGGGACACTGCAACTGTCATAAATATGATCTAGTTGCCAAAGGTCCTAATTTTGATCATGTGGCTGCGGGGATGCTTCTATGGTTAAGTCACTTTTTTCAGTGTCATTGTAACTTTGTTCAATCAGTAAATGAACTGTTTTAAGCGGAGAACTATGTGCAGCTAATCCTTACTTACTGTCCTCAGTTGGGACTGGCAACTCCACCACTAAATGATCCATCTTTAAAATGAAATGTCACATGACTATATGCTGAAGTAGATATATCAATTCTAGCTAAGGCTGTGAAGCAAATAATTTGTGGTCATTAAGTACAACGTCATGAGATCATATGTGTTGGTTGTCAAGTGCCTAATTATTGATCACATAACCATGGAGATGCTGCAAGGCCACAACTTTGAGGACGAGTCAGAAATCTCATTTTTCAGTGCTGTTGTAATTTTGAATGGTCAAATGTTGCCTCAATGTTGCCTCACATTGGGAGATGAGTGGCAGATACATTTGATAAATGAATAAAATAAAAATAGAATATTAGTAAGTGAGGACTAACTGTGCTGATTGTTTTGCACACACTTAGTTGTGATAGTTCAGATATCACTGAAGAAAACCACAATTGTGGTAGTTCAGATATTGCTGAAGAAAACCACAATTATGTACACGAGATTAGGTAAAAGAATGTTTAATTTGTATTTATCAAGATGATATTTAATTCATATTTTATATAGTATGTTGAGATGGACAACCATTGTAACTCTGGTATTGTATTAAAACACAGTGGATTAATTAACTGCAATGTCCCTTTAATTGCAAATGTATACTTCCTCTCCTGGCATAATTGGCTGTGCTAGAAACCTGTTCATGGAAGTTACAAAAATGTTTGGAGTCAAGTACTGGTATAATAGTCAAAATTCTAACAGATATCACATTATGGTGATTGTTCATAAATTTCATTGATAGGCTTTAAAATTATAATTGGATAATATGGACTGAGATATATTAAATATATCCATTTAATTATCCAACATTAAAGCACAATTAATTTGCCTTCCCGGCAAGTAATATTATTTCACTAATTAACATATACAATTTATAATTAGTATTAGAAATTTCATGTATAATTTTAAAAGAAAAAATTGTTGTCAAGTTGATATTTTTTAAAATTGTAGCTTTTCACCTTCCAAACCCAGGAAAATAAATTGCTATTAAATTACCAGAATTTGTACTTTTCTTAGTGTAAATATCATATACCAGTGGAACATTAGATTAAATAAAAAAAATTAAAAGGGTAACCCTTATTAAGTTTTAAAAGCAAAACATTTATTTTGAAAAATCTTCAATCTAAGTATTTTTTCTCAATTTTTTCAAGATCAAACTTTTCTATTAGTCTGTGCTGAAGCAAGTTAAATTTATTTTTCTAAAGACATTTCATGAAATCAGAGTGGCATAACTGGAGCAATACTATAAATGGACACAACTGGTGCTTTAAAGTTATTAAGACTTCCAAAAAGATATTAGACCGATCTTTAAATAAGCACCACATTAGAATGTAGGAGAAGTATCATGGTTTTTTGAGAATGAAATTAACAATTGTACTGTTGTGACTTCATTTTTGCTAGAATTCATCAGTTCAGGAAAATAAAACATGATGTAGTATTTTACACCACTTCTCTTTTTTTTAGAAGTTTCTGTTTGAATGTTTAACCAGATAATATTATAAATTTTCATCTCAGATATGGCTTCCACTAAATAGTTAGCAGGATCTCAATCCAGCATCTCGGTGATTAATGGACTTTTATCCTTGTAATAGTTTTGTCACCTAAATACGTATTATTCCTGCCCAACCCCACCTTTATCTCCATTACAATTTCCGTTACAATTAACAGCTTAATCCTCTTCCCTCCCCCACATTCTAATCCCAGCTGCTCAAATTACTCTTTGCTCCTTTTTATCTGCTTATGATTTGTCTGCCAGAATCAAGAACGCGGTTAGGAGAGTTTTCATATTTTTCCCTAGGATGTTTTCCTTTTGGAAATACTATGTCTAAAGTAGATTTTTACTTCACTTCTCATTCTTCCCAATCTGGCCTACTTTACAAATTGGTTTTAAGGATGTCAGGATAGTACTTAAAGGGGTTTGTAATGCTTAAGGCTGTATGGAACCTAAAAGTGCTATATTTAACAGTAACAGAGTTGGAAGGGATCTTGAAGGTCATCTAAACCAACCCCCTGCTCACACAGGAGACCTGTACTAGGGATTTGAACTGCCAAACTGCCAACCTTTCTGATCGACAAGCTCAGTGTCTTAGCCAGTGAGTCACCTAGTCAGGTAAATGGTATGTCATCTTTGTGAGCTAGTCCAGATAGGAAGCATGCTCAGATGAACAAATTCTACTTTATCATAAGTTTAAATTGCAAATAAACCACATTTCTTCTGTGTGGTCTTTGCAGTCTAAGAAACTAGGGAGGGTCTTTTCTGAAGTGTTTTCCATACCACATTGCTTCTACGGGTTAAACTGTTGCTCTTCTGCCCATCCCCCGGCTCTGTGTTTTTTCCATATCTCCCAAGGTCATTCCTACATACTGCTACACTATGCTGCAAGCATTCTGTGGCTTTCATATTTACATGTCTTCCCCCTTCTCTATCAGATAAATAATTAGTGATAGTTATGATAATGCAATAATTAATTGTATCGTGTAATAATTAGTGACAATACAATTTGTAAAGATTGTAAATCTTTGGGACAGCCAGAATTTATAATTTTTTAGTTTTAAATTCTTTTATTGTATTGTTTGTTTTAGTCGGCTGTAAACTGCCCCGAGTCCTTGGAGAGGGGCGGTATAAA
>JANHFP010000452.1:62195-73573 GCA_032468135.1 Calamaria suluensis | reverse complement strand
TATTATTATTATTATTATTATTATTATTATTATTATTATTATTATTATTATTATTAAGTAAACTGGATGCAGTGTGACTGGGGAAAAAAATCTTAGAAAAATTTCCCTTGATTGTACAAGGCTCCCATAACCCACCATCCCAACTGTAATGGCCTATTCCACCTTGACCTTCTTTTCTTGCCATTTTGTTTTCCAGTCCAACAGGCTTCAATTTTGGATTTGGGCTCTTCCGCAGCATCAATTCAGCATCAGTGACAATTGCTCTATTTCAGTTTGAGTCTAAGCGAACCCTTTCTGCTACCTCCTGGGATGTTGTGCACTTTTTAGCACCATTATGTAAACGTTTCTGAGAACAGGCTTCCCTCAGCACATTTTTAAGACTCAGCATTGCAACTTTCTGCCCAATTCCCTTCAGCTGTTACTTGCTTTCTTCCTCCTTCCCACCCATCACTGAAGGATACCTTCTTCTTCTTTTCTACACGAACCAGACATTTTCCCTCTTCAATTCAGCACAGCACAAGCTATAAAGCTCTTTTATTTCAGGAGCCTTAAAGAGACTCGATTGCAATTCGTGTTCTTTAAATGGATGTTTATTTATTAACGTGCCCTAGCTGGTACTTTACAGCCATGGCTGTGGCCTCTGAAGGGAGCTATTTAAGAGGCATTTTGCAGCATGTTATAATAAAAGTTTAATCAGCTATCAACCCAAACCCCCCCCCCCAATTTCTTTATGTATGTAGGGGTAGGAGGAGGAGCAAGGGTGCATGACAAAGCAAGGAAAAAAGACACGAAGCACAGCTTGCATACAGGACCATGGAGAGTTATTTGAACACATACATACACATCTATGCATTAAGTAGTGGCATTCTCAGCTTGAAAATGACATTGAATTCAATATTAGTGACAAGGGAGGGGGCTACTCTCTGTCTCCACTTCTTTCTTAAGCACAATTAAGTATTCAAATTAATCCCAACTAAAGAAATGGGAAACCTCAGTCAGTCCAGTGATTGCTGAATGACATGCCCAATGTTCCTCCCATCTGCAAGCTGGTTGAGGTTATTTGGCATCATCTGCAGGATGCTTGTACTCCATTCTTGATAGGGGCACCATTGTATGAAGCCACAGCAGAGTTTATTCTTACTGCTCTTGTTCACATTTTAAGATTAAGGGCAGGATTTATGGATCAAAGAGCAAAGTTCAAGATCATTACTTTCTGATAGAAAGGCTGCTCCTCAAGACTTAGTATGACCTTCTGGAAGGCACATAGGTCTCCTTGAATTCTTGCAGCTTAGTCTATTTTTCAAAAAAAAACACACCAAAAAACACCAATATCTCATATGCTATGATTTATCCTTGACTCAGCCTTTCATACATCCTGCTCTCTGTAACAGCTGGACATCCTCAAGCAGCTTTTGGTTATCAGGAGGGTGACATTCTACCCTGATTTGTAGATGACAGCTTAAGTTTAAATTAAGACTTCTATCTCTGGAGTTGTGTGTTGAACTCCAAGATGAGTTCAAAGATGTAGATGCAATGAAAGGAGAACAGTTAGCTCTAAAACTGCTTGGATAAAGGTAGCCATGGAACTGCAGTTTAAACAAATGGTGCTCATATCTTTAGCACATTGTTGAGATATATTTGAATTCTATTCAAATGAGGGTATGATTTCTACATTTGTATTGCTACATATAAATGAACATGGGCATATTTTTCATGAAGTTGCATCTCCATGTTCAATTCCTCCATCTTCATACTGACCTTACCTCTTCAAAGTGTTGACCGGAAAATAAGGCTCAAGTCTCCAAAGAATGCTTAGGACACACAAGTAGAAAATCAATATGATTTGCAATTTTCAAATATCCCAGACAAGTTCTGGAGAGAATATTGGCACATGCAAGGAAGAACTGAGGACCTCAGCTATGAATCCTTCTGGATGATGTAAACAAGCCTTGCATTCTCCACTTGAGCTATTTTTTTAAGGATCAGTGATCTGAGCCAAGCTTGTTGGTTTATCTATGAAAAGGGCAGTTTCCTTCCTTATCCATCTCCCTGCAAGTATTTCAATCTCAGTCAAGGTCAGAGAGTCACCCTGCAACCTGAGCCTCCTGGGCTCTAGGGAAATTTATAGCTATGTTGTTCTGCATCATCACATGGAAAGCTTTTCTCACTGGTCCCCGACACAAACTGCCTTTTTGGCTTTCTACGAGTAGAGATATCTGACATTGGAAAAGATTTATCCTGAGCAAGACAATACTAGAAGACAATTCCTTTCCTTGGACTTGATAAATGCTTCTTCCCAAAGTGAAGCCTCTATATATCTGAGATGTAAAGGTCACTGGATGGATTACTCTCTTAAATTGCCCGGCCATGTAATAGATGAAGGAAGGAACAACAGCTGCCTTCTTAAAACTTATATCTTCCCCGATAGTAAAGTCAGCAGTGGCCCTTTCTGTACCCCTACTGTCACAAGAACCAATGACATCCTATCATTGAAACTCCCTCCCAAGAGATAAGTCAACTCATACCATTTTTTAGACAAAAGCTTAAATCCTTTTAACTGGGTTGTTGTAAGTCCCACTAAGTAGAGTAGATCAAAACAATAACTACAACTATATTTAACAGAGAAAGGTTATAATAACATAACTTTGCAAGGCTGATTGTGCCGTACCTCCTACTCCTCGTAGTTCAATGAAGTATGGAGATGTCTGCTTCTAAACATTATCTGGATGTTCTGAACTTAAAAATGCTTTAGCTCTTTTTGCCTAGACAAAGGATTGTGCATATTTCTGTCAAGGTCATCTCCCTGACTCACTACAGGCATTATAAAGCAGATGTCAGACAGCCACATATCAAGATGCTTTAAAGTATACTACTGTCCTGGTTAATGGATTGGATTTGGTAGCTTTAATAGCTTCCTGAATTTTACAATACAATAATTCAAGGCATAGCTAAACTAGAATTTGCTATCAGATTGACAATGACTAATCAACTAAGGTGGATTTTTAAAGGAACTACAGCAATTGGTGGAGCATTGACTATCATTGATTAGACTAGCTTTGATGGTTATGACTATCTAAAGAAACACTGGTAGCAAATCTTACACTTCAATTGCCAGGGAGAAAAATATGGAGGCTACTGTTCTGTCCGAGTTTGTGAAATCACCAAACATTTCTGTTTGGCTATTAGATGACCAGGAAATCAGTGGGACCTCCACACTACTACTATTTTGACTTCCTAATCTTCTATAAAGAAGCCAAACTATTATCATTTTTAATATGTATAGATGTCTATGTGGGTGCCTCCAATAATTTTTGACTCCTGGCAGTCGTCACACTAGTCCCTGCAGTTTTCCTGGCAAGGTGTTTTGTTTTTTTTAATTGGTTTGCCTTTGTCTCCTTCTTAGAGTTGAGAGAGAAGGACTGGCCCAAAGTCACCTCTTGGCTTTGTGCCTAAAGTAGGACTGGATAGAACTCGCAATCTCCTGGTTTCTAGCCTATTGCCTTACCCACTATTCCAGACTGGCTCTCATAGATCCTTGCCATCCTTGAAATGCAAGGATACCACAAGCCAGTCTATACTTCCCTTCTCTCTTTTCAGCAGAATTTCATTCAATCAGTCCTCTACCTCCTGGGCTATAATTATTCAATCTCCTTAGTCCCATCATTTTTTTAAGAATAAAGAAAATGAATTGGTAGCACTTCTAGCCTCCTTCCATATGCTTTTCAGCAAACAGACTGTTTCTATTTGGCAGGTTGCAGCAGCAACAATGAAAAAAACCCGAGGAGTTTCCAGTGATGATTCATGACAAACTAGATGTCCCTAAAGGAGTGGGGATAACATTGTGGCAGAGATAATATAAAATGTATAATGATAATACAGACATTATTGTTTTTAAAGAAATTCCTAATAAAATTTTACATAAGAGAAAAGAAGGGGAGGGGTTGTGACTGAGAGATTAAAACAGAAAAAGGTTTCATTTCTGTAGGACAAATTTGAAGATGTGATTCATATATTTTTTTAATTGTTTAAACAGCAGGCATTTAAATGGATTCTGTTCAGGTAGAGAATTCCTAATAAAATTCAAAGATGAATTATGAGTGTCAAATAGAGCTGCTACACATAAAAACTCCAACAGGTCGAAGAGGAAACTGATTGGGATGACACTGAACTAGGCACTACAGATATTGATTTTTCTACATTTTTAGCTTGATCATGTATTAAAAAAGATTAACATGGAATATAAATGAAGTAAATAAAAGAGAAAGTCACTGATAAAATGAAAACGAGGTATAATTTGCCTGTATCAGGCACATTTTTTTAATTAAAAAATGACATTGTCAAGCCTCAGGGAAATCAGGAGATTCAGGCAGTTCAAATGAGTATAAATATTTATTTCCAAGCTTAAACTCTACAAAAATCTGTGCTGCTAATGGTCAAGGGAAATGAGCAGGAATTAAGAAAGCATTCAAGGTGGGCTGGACTTAGATCTCTTGCGGGCACACAGGGACTCAAGACTTGTGATGTGTTTGACCCTTGCCTCCCGCTCAGCCTAGTCATCTCCTACTGACAAAATATTTGATTGATAAAAATTTGGGTGAAAAATGCACTTCAGTGGCAGATGGAGTTATTCTGTATATGAATACCCAGGTAAACCTAGAACATATACTGATTGGTGAGCATGGCAGATTTATTGGGGGTAGAAAAGTATTCATTTTATTCATTAAATTTATATGCTGCTCATCTTGTGATTCAAGGCAATTCTGAGTGGCTTACATGATAGTGAAAAATACAGGTATAAATACAATTCTAAAGATAAAAAATGGTTGAAATTGTAAAAGGTCTTAAAAGTTAATTTGCACAGGACTAAAACTTTGATATTGGGAAATGAGGTCCAAGCATGATTTGTCAAGAAATCAATATATTTTTCTTATGAAAATTGATGTTTGATAAGCGATTGGAATGGCTACCCACAATTGATTAGAACTTGGGAGAAAAATATTAAAATTACTCAAAGCAAATTATTAAAAATTATTTGATTTGAAGCTCAAATTAGAACTGCTTAATAAATGGAAACAGAAATAAATTAAGTTCAAGAGAGTTTGATTTAGTAGTTAAGGTGCTGGCTTAAATTTCAAGAAATTGGTTCATGAGATACTAAAATTTTGTCAAGGGGAAATATAAAATACTGTCAGGAGAAGAACTGGCAGTAGTTGTTAATGGTACTCTTCCAATTATTAAGAGAGATTTAAAGTAGACATAGAATTTGTGGTTTTGGACATTCTAAATCTACATTTGAAATAAAATACAAATGATGAACATAATATTGCTAAAATGTATAAACTTTTATTGATCTTTGAAACAGAAAAAAAGAATGCATAGGTAATCCTCGAGCCAGTTACTATAGGAGATAGAGTGGTGTATAATATTCTAAAACATGAATACAGAAAAATTGAAGGTCTAAGAATAAGACCTAAGTCTTATATCTGGATGGGAGAAATGCAAAAACATGATTGTTGCACATGTTGCACTTTGTCAATAAAGGTTTGAATTGAATTGGGAGAAGAGGTTAACCAAGAGGACTTCTTCAAGGACTGTAGAATAGCAATGACTCAAGAAAGATTAGTGGATCATACTGGATCAGAGTTAAGAATAAATAAATGTACCCCCCCAAGGAACAACAGAATGGAGAAGTGGATCATGAATGGATGGGGGAGTTTGCAAAATGGCAAAATTGACCTGTGTGATTAGGGTGTAAGACAACAAATACTTTTATAAAAGACTGGAAACCCCTTTGTGCTGAAAAGGAAAAAAAATGAATTGGTGATGACAGATTTGCTAATTAAAAAGTATTGAATATGGGAAGAAGAGAATTATGTTGCAACTTTAAAGAGTGAAAACTAATGAATTCATTTGTTACTGCCCTAAAGAAAATCAGAAGTTGTCCCATTTATTTTCGTTTTCCGCCTGCACTGTCATTTCTATTTCTTCTGTTATTTCTCTTTACTCTTCAATTTCACTCTATATAATTTTATGTTTATCTTTTACCAATGTGAAAACCATTAGAACCAGAAAAACCATGAGAAGATTCAGGCCTGGAGATGTCCAAGGCATGGGAAGAGCCCTACAATCTCCACCCTTTGGGCACAATGGCTGGAAAATTCAGGGAGCTGTAATCATTGTTAAGCACCATTTTAAAAGAGTTTTTGCAAGGGGATTGTTACCAATCAAAATCTGTGTTATTTTAATGTGTTTCTCAATCCTGGTGGTCATTTTGAATATTTTAATTTTCTATAGGCCATTATGGAGATCCCAATGGTTGGACAGCAGACTGTGGAATATAAATATGTATAACCCAGGACTATATTCACAAATTACCGAGATCTCAGCAATTGGCAGTGCAATATATTTAATGACTAAATGAATAATAAATGCAGCCCGATGGATGGGGTTCTTTTTCCTCATTCAGCTCGTTTCCCATCTTTCTTCCCTTCCCAAAAAACAGGAATGGTGAAAGGCAACCATCAACACAAACAGCAAGAGGCATGTAAGTTGCATCTAAAGTATAGCCAATGTTTTTGCCAGTGTGCCACAAGTCAAGCCCCTAGTATAAAATAGTGCTGGTCTGATACATGAAGGCTTGGCAAAGGAGCTAGTGCTTTGACTAAGCTGGAGAGTGGACAGCAAGGTTTTGGTAGGATAGAATTAGAAGCTTATAGTGTAGCCTGAAGCTTATAATGTAGCCAGCTAGGCTTCTGCTCACAAGCTTGAGAACCATTCACCCCAAAATTTGATGACACAGGACTGAATGTGAGTGACATTCGCACAATGACTCTTCTCCCTTTGTTCTCCCTCAATTTCATACACTTTCCCAGATATCTTCCAGAGTACCTTGCAAAACACTGTGAGCAGGCTGGTGTAGAGGAAAATAGAGATGACCAATAAAATAAGCAGAAATGGTTGAGGAAATAGGAACATAGAGCTCATGGAAGGCATAAAAAAGAAAACCAGTAACAGTAATGGTATTACAGAGTCTGAAGGGACTTTCGAGGTCTTCTAGTCCACCCCCCTGCACAATCAGGAGACCCTGCTATTTCAGAGAAATGGCTGTCCAATCTCTTCTTAAAAACCTCTAGTGATGAAGCAACCACTACTTCTGGAGACAAGCTGTTCCACTGATTGTCTCACTGTCAGCTAATATTCTCTCTTTGTTATAAGAGGGGTGGAAGGTGAAATGTTATCAGGTGTTCAAAGTTCTGCTTTGTGATCTGTATCAGTAATGTAAGTTGCGTAATTTTCTAGTATAGTCTACTTGGAATTGACATGGGTTGACTGCAAGGATTAGGGTAAAAGGAAGAAATTTGCCCAGCTGATACTGTCTGTTTCTTAACAGCAACTGAAACATTTGTTATCTCAATCTTTTAAACAGCTTAACTGTACAACTCAACTCTGAACCATCCAGGTGATACTGTCAATAGTGTGACCCAATGTCTGATGGCTGTTCAGGTCTGGATGGGAAAGAACAGATACAGGTTCAATCCTGACAACACTGAGGTCTAGTGGCTATTTGGGTTATCTGGATCTACTTCTTCATAAGCTAGAAAAATGTGGGATAGACAGCATCACAACCAGATGAATTAGTAACTGGCTGACAAGCCATACTCAATAAGTAGTCCTTATTGGTACAACATCTACATGAAGGGAAGTAAGCAGTGGAAGTAAGAAGGGAAGTAAGCAGTACCACAAGGTTCCATCTTAGGCCCAGTACTCTTCAATATCTTCATAAATGACTTAGATGAGGGAATAGAAGGGGAACTCATCAAATTTGCAGATGACACTAAGCTGGCAGCAATAGCCAACACCCCAGAAGACAAACACAGGATCCAAGAAGATCTTGACAGACTTGAACAATGGACCCTATCCAACAAAATGAAATTTAATGTGGAGCAAAGCAAGATTTTACACCTTGGCAGGAAAATAACAAAGGTGCAAGTACAAATTATACAGATCATCTGTTACACCAGTTCTGCCCACTCCTGGAGTAGGATGGCCTGGAGACAATCACTCATGTCATTGTTACCTCATAAATGGAATACTACCATGCATTCTACATGAGGCTGCTCTTAAAGACTGCTCAGAAACCACAGCTAGTTCAGAATGCAGTGGTGCAGAGCCCGATGGCCATGCCATGATATATCCATGTCATCCTTTTTTTTGCAAGCTGCACTGGTTGCCAGTTGGCTATCTGTAATTGTAATTCAAGGTACCAGTTATAACTCATAAATACCTTCTTTGCTTAGGGCCTGGTCATCTGTGGGAATATCTGTCTCCAGTCATTTTTGTCTGCATGGTAACTCCAGCCATTGTGGACATATTTGGGGACCATTTAATTTAAAAATTATCTACTGGGACTCAGGAAGCATGGTACTTGATCTGTGGAAAAGCATCCCATGCCTAACCTGCATATACCAGTATCTGAAGAACACTGAATTTGAAACTAACTGGCAAATCTTTAAAAATCTGGCTTTATTCCAGGTTTTTTAAAAAAACAGATGAACAGAAGGGACTTTGCAGGTCATCTAGTCCAACCCATTGCCCAAGCAAGAGACCCTACATCTGATTGTTGTGCTAATGTTGTTGTGCTGTTGTGCTAATGTTTATTCTGGATGTACATGACTTTTTTCCCTTTTACTACTTTCTACCTTTAAAGAAAGGTTACTGAGTACCTTAATCACAATCTTAGTCTCAATCTTTGATCTGATTATTGTAAATGGAGAGCTTGACTTAGCAGTAAACATCATAGAGCTCAGCTGTCAAAAGCAAATTGGATTCTCCTATTCTTTCGTAATTCTGCTATGTACAAGGTATAACTGCTCTCCTGTCTTTATCTTCCTGAAGTCATTAAACAAGTGGTTATTTTTTAATCTCCTTTTCCGCACTAGAAATGTTCTTAAAATTTCCCAAATCCAGCTTTTACAAATTACAAGTTAGAAAGTTCTAGTGCATATGATATGCTTGAAAGACTTTAATGAAAAGATAATAACCCTTCTATTTTCTACAGGTCAAAACAAAATGAAGAATATCTCTACAAAAATATCTCCTCCTCCCCCCCCCCCCAAATCTCCACTCTATTCAAATACTGATGGCTTTTGCCTCTTTTCTGCAGGCAACGTGTTTAAAAGGAAAAACACATTTCTGTCTCTGTTAAGACAGCAAAAAATAATAAGTCGCCATTATTACACTATGCAGGTTTTCAGGAGGGGAGAGAAAAGGCTGACAAGAAAGCTGGGGCTAGATCAGGAACAAACAAATCAAAGGAGAGCACATCATTGCTCAGAGAGAGAACAAAGGGAGACAAGCAAAATGAGAAAAACAGAAGGTCTCTGGCAGTGTCACTCAGCACAAAGAAAGTACAGAAAACAGCATCATTCAGAGCACCTTAAGTGCAAAAAGTATGGAAAACTTCATCTCCCAACCTTTTTTCAAATGAAGAAGCTAATACTTGCAGACTGAGAGACATAAAAGAAAATGAAGAATGTATCTATATTGAATTGGTTTGTTACGCAAAAGGTTCCTTTTTTAAAAAAAATTATGTTATTGAACATTTTTTAAGAACACAAAAAACAAAGATACAATCTTTCTTATAACATTTCCAACATTAGTGTCGGTCAATACTTTCCATTAGTCTGATTTTCTCTCCTAATTTGAGTTTATTGTACATGATTCTTCTAATAATGATTTATTTACATTTGTATATATACATATTTTAGATTGTATGTCCTTTCATCTTAATTTACATTTTAACCTTGCTTATGTTTGTTGTATTTGAATCTTATTTCCATCTCTTTAACTATCTCCCACGTTATTTTCTTTCTTCTCTAGCATTGTGTACCATTTTCCCCATATTCTGTAATATTCTCTTCTTTATCTTACATTTCTTTTGTAAGTCTATCCATTTCTCAACACTCCCAGATCTTCCTGATTAAATTTTCTCTTGATAGTGTATTCTTATCCTTCCATAATTGGGCATGTGCTATTCTCACATCTGTTATGTGGATTATTAAATACTGCAATTTTTTATCAATATTCCCCAGAATGATTCCCAATAAAAATAATTCTGGTTTCATTTTTATTTGATAACCAGTTTCTAAGCAACGAATAGAGCATTTCTTCTGATGCCATGTTATGACATTGTGAACACATCTAGAAATATTACGGCTTATTGTTGATTTTCCAACATATAAAATCAGCATATAACTCAATATGGGTGAGTGAATCCCTTGAGTTGAAGCTCTCTCCTGCCTCATCTGTCCACCCTTAATAAAATCATCCTCTCTTCTTTCTGCTTAAGTCTGTGAATTCAAAGAACAAGCTAACAAACAGTCCCTTCAGGTATGTTCATGCATCTTCACAAGCATTTCTCCTACAATATACATTTCTATAAGCATTTTCACTAAAACCTATTTTTCTAATAGTTTCACTAATTTAAAATTTGATTTTTTTTAAAAAAATAAGGTCTTC
Source organism: Calamaria suluensis (assembly GCA_032468135.1). NCBI lineage: Eukaryota > Metazoa > Chordata > Lepidosauria > Squamata > Calamariidae > Calamaria > Calamaria suluensis. The sequence continues at coordinate 63,055 of JANHFP010000452.1, read as the reverse complement.
CTCTGCACTGGGAAAGAGTACAGAGAAGCACAACAAACATGATTGGAGGACTTGGAGGCAAAAACATACTGAGAACAGTTTTGGAGTTGCCACCTGCATTGCAAAATGCAGAAAAGTGTAGATTTTCGTATAGGATCTGCAAATGGAAGCTCAGAGGTTTGCGTTGCAGTATGACCCAGCTGAAGTGTCTCGTCCACATTAATCAAATGAATTATTTGATGTGACAGCTACACCCTCTTCTGGAGAAGAAAAACTTTGAATTATTTGGTTTGGCTACTAACTTCCAAAGAAGTTTCAAGTAACATCTAGGATGCCCATAAGAAGCATCCATAAGTTCACATGACTTGCTCTTATGCACCAAGAACTATATATACAGTAAGAGCTTCAAAGGTTTCCAGCTGATATCAGACCAAAAGACACATGTTGATATTTAATGCCTGTTTTGAACCTTTTCTATATACTCAGAGCTTTGTTAAAGGCTCTACTTCTGTAGGTTAGAAGAGGTAATATTAAGGGATATGACTCCACCTCGCGTCCCCGGAGATGGGGCGGTATATAAATTGAATTAAATAAATAGTGGTAATTGTCTTCTGCAGATCAAATGCCAAGTTGTCTCCCTTTGATCTTCCTGGTAAATATATAAGTAGATATTTTATGCCACATGCTGTTGAAGGGATAAAAGTTAAATGGCTTTAAAGAGATGTTTGTTGCATTGTATATATGGACGTATCCATATTAGCTCATCCATCTGCACACATAGGGAGAAACTCGATTGTTAATACTTTCATAATTGAAGGAAATCTCTCTCTCTCTCTCTCTCTCACACACACACACACACAGAGGGAGGGAGGGGGAGAGAG
>JANHFP010000438.1:149058-164809 GCA_032468135.1 Calamaria suluensis | reverse complement strand
GGGCGGGGAGGAGAGCGGGTGGGCGTGGCCTCCTCTTTCCTTGCCTGCTCCGCAGCTGCACTCACCAGAAAAAAAAAAAGCGGGACTTTTAAAAGACGCTGCGGGACACGGGACATTTGCCTAAAAAGCGGGTCTGTCCCACGAAAAGCGGGACGTCTGGTCACCTTAAACTATAACAACCTATTGACAACCTGTTAAAACTGCTTTGCCTGTGGAAAAAAACATAACTGCTTTAAAGAGTTGTTGCATTCATGATCATTATGAACCACCATATTGGAACTGAACTTAAGCACTGCATAGCTTTATTAACTTCTATGGGAAAAGCCCAACAAAATTTACCTCAGGGTAAATTTATTTCTTCACAAATGCACTAACACTAATTAGGCCAAGATTTCACATATTCCCCCCTCCCCAAAGCTATAGATGTGAAATAGATTTTTCTTACTTTGAAAGATATAGCATTTCAATGTGCTCATTGTGGATTTTTATTTTAATAATGGACCATTAAAACACTGGTAGAGTCTTAATGGTATTTTAAGAAATCAATCTAATGGAGTTGGAGGAGAAGTGTGGGAAATCAATATAAACATCTTTTCGTAACAGATTTAAAGTCCTCCAGCAGATCTGTATACCCATGTAACTTCTGCTTGTTGCATAACTGTCTGGGATAGAAGACTCAGTACACCTAAATGGTCATACTTTGTTTATAGCTGTTGTGTAAGTGCTTTATTCTATAGTTATTCCTTGGCAATAAAAAAAAAACCTATAAATGACTTTAAATTGCTTACAATACTAGTAAGTGCAGCTGTGTTGTGGTAGTAAAGCTTTCTAAACCATTTCAATTGCTTTGACTGCTTTGGTAGCACCGTTCTTTCAACTCTTAATGAAAGTCCATCTGTGGAGGCCAAGCTAGAAACACAACTTTCTTAAGATGATTGTATGGTACAAAAGAGACGTACTTAAAAATAATACTATTAGCATGTTTTAAACAATGAAAACATTGTGAAAATTCTGAATCTGTGCCTTAGTACTAGTATTACTCCTAGTATTATTAATAATTATGGCAGTTGGTGATGATGAGGAGGATGGTTTCCAGCATTTTCAGCAAATGCTAAGAGATGGACCTTTTAATGCATAAAATGTCTATGTATTACTGAAACCCTTGTGTCTATAACCTTTAATTGGGCAAAGCAATGCATCGCCTGGCAACCATTTTTGAAACAAGGTACTCAGGGTTCCTACAGAGGGGGAGGTGGTGTAATAGACTGTAGTGAAGCATTCCCAGGAAGGAAGGAGAACATTCCAGAAAGGGGAGGGAGACAAAAGGCCACACTTCCCAGAGCTGGATAGGAGACAGAAGAAGAGAGTTGGGACAGTCGTTCCTTAGAATCTTCCTGAGTGCATCCATTAGTAGTAAAAGTTTAGTCTGGCAAGATTCTGTCCATTGACTATAAGCAAATTAAGAACTGAACTTTGGTTGCATATTTCTGTGGTCTGGGCCCAACAGTACCTCAAACGGGATAACATAGAAAGCCTCCCAAATCCGGGATCTATAAATCCTGTGGGATTAAAATTTGGCAAATTTGTGGTTGTTTCAGTGCTGCTGATACCCAAAGGTTCAATAGACCCTCTAGTGGCCAGGTGGAGCAATTCCTCTTTTGGCTGCTTGAAGTTCAGGTAGACCAGAGGTCTTCAAATGTGGCAGCCTTAAGACTTGTGAACTTCAACTCCTAGTCTTAAAGCTGCCAAGTTTGAAGACCTGCAAGGTAGACTGATCCTACCCTAGCCCCTTAGAGATTGGTAGATCAGTCCCACCATTGGCTGCCAGAAGAAACACAAATTAAGTTCATAGCAGCCTTAAACAAGTTGCATCTATAAGTTCACAGCAGGCCTAAACTCCTAATCTGGCCCACTTATGTAATGAACATAGCTCAGCATTAATTTCAGCGAGGCTTCCAAATGCACTAGAAGTCTCCATTGTTCTTGGGGATGAAAAGGTATTTCCCCAAGCTCTATGAAAGTGGTGCTACTTTGGGAAGGGTGAAAAGATTGTGAAAAAGCTAAGATATTAAGCAACACTATGGAAAGTGACTGTACCTTTTTGGTTTTTCTACTGGAAAAGAACACAGTGTAGCTTTATCCGTAGTCCTAATTTATAAAAACTAAAACTACTTCTCCAAAGGTTAGAAACACAGTTATATAATTTCACTGCTTTTTTGCTTCTTTCTCCATTGCTTCTGTCCCCGAGTACGTAGAAATAAATAGGACTTGATGGAAGGTTGGGTGTGGGAGGTAAATGGATGCTATCACTGCTCCTAAATGTGAAGATTATTAGCAAATTGAAATTCAGATGCCGTTGCACAATAACACTGAAAGAGAAATGACTTGAAATAGAATTATTGGGGGGGGGGGGAGGCTATAATCTCATTTAGTTATCTTTCTGCTTCTTTCAGGCAGCTGCATTTTCAATAAGCAAGCAGAAATGTGCATTCACCAAATAGCTCTTTGTTGAAAACATTTTTTCATTCTTCAAATAATTAGTTTTATTTGGGAAAATTATGCTATTAGACAAACAACCGAACTTTAGTTCACTGCAGATGTAGATCATCATGAGAAACTGGAGAAAATGTACTGAAGCCACAAAGTCACTAACAATTACATGGGGTAATACAATAGTAAGAAAGAGTAAACACAAGCAAGATTTCTTTAGGGCAAATTGAGCATGGCTTCCTGAAATATTTTTCCTACTCTCTCAGCAATGCTCTTCCGTTCATGAAAAATACAATCGGTGTTATATATTTTGGAATGGCACTTTTCAGTCCTTCAGATCTTCTGGAAGGAGCCTGATTAATCCAACTGCTGATGTTCCTTATAGGATGTCAAATTCTGGTCCTTGTTAGATCTAGAGCTTTTGAAAGTCAGACTTTCAGGAGAGGAGAAGAGAAGGAAGTCAATTTAAGGATGAGGGAATGACCCACCAGGTTAGAGTGAATGGTTTAGAGTGAATTGATGAGGCACTTGCTTAAATGGAGGTGAGTTGTTCTGTTTTGCAATGGCTATCAAATGAACCTAAGCAATTCTGGCAATTAGAAACAAAGTGCCACTTTAAAAGGGCACTTTGATTGGTGCGTTTCAAAAATTTTAAACTATCCGTTCTGTGGGTGTGGCTTGGCTAGCATGGCATGGCTTGGTGGGCATGGCAGGGGAAGGATACTGTAAAATTTCCATTCCCACCCCACTCCAGGGGAAGATTGCTGCAAAATCCCCATTTTCTCCTGCTCAGCTGGGACTCAGGAGGCAGAGAATAGATGGGGGCAGGGCCAGTCAGAATGTTTACTAGCGGTTCTCTGAATTACTCAAAATTTCTGCTACCTCTTCTCCAGAGCTGGTCAGAACCTGCTGAAACCCACCTCTGTTCTACACCAGACAATTTGAAGGTGTTAGATATTGAGTGACAGACCCCCAATCAGATTAAATCTAGCCTTAACCAATCAGGACCGTGCTTCAAGCGCGGAAGATATAAAACAATGCCAATGGCTGGCGCCGCAGACAGCTCCTGTATAAAAAGCTGCCGAAGCTAAGTCACATGTTCCATTCGGCCACTTGTAATAAAGTTACTGAACTGTTGTAATTGTGCGTCTAGTCTCTTTCAACACCCAACTCTTCAGAAGGGTTAGGGAAATACATTGTTGGGAATGTCCCAGAGGTGTTTTTTCAAGAGGCAACTGGACTTTCTTTGTTTTTGCTTGAAGGCATTTTGGTTCTCATCCAAGAAGCTTCTTTAGTTCAGTCTGACTGAACTGAAGAAGCTTCTTGGATGAGAAGCAAAATGTCTTCAAGGAAAACCAAAGAAAAAAGTCCAGCTGCATCATGAAAAAGCACCTTTCAGACAATCATGACTTGATTGACTGAAAATCCCAATAGACATTGTTGGGAATGAATTTACATACTGGTAAAAGAAAAAAACAGTGTTCCGTGCACCTTTGGCATTTAGTCATGCTGGCCAAATGACCATGGAGAGGTCTTCAGACAGCGCCAGCTCCTCGGCTTTGAAATGGAGATGAGCACCACCCCCTAGAGTTGGGAATGACTAGCACATATGTGCGAGGGAAACCTGTACCTTTAAGAGAAAAATAGCAACACAAAGTGAGAGTTTAGGATAATGATATTATTTAAGAACTTCCTGTACAATAGCAAAGAAATTATGGGCTGAAATGGAAATCTAAAATCAGAAGAGTATTTGGTTAAATTATATTAGAGCAGTAACAATATAAGTAATATCAGGTATGAATATGCTGTAGTAAACATGTCCTCAGTTAATTGTCATATTAGAGAGGTAAAGGATTCAGTATTATCTGAAATATTTCAATTAATAAGTACATTGCTTGGCTCAATTCAGTTATATTCCATTTATGTCTTATTTTGTTAATCACATGCACATAATTCATAAATGTAGTGACTTTAAATGGAAACAGGATTAAATTTTAAAGGTAGAATTTGCTAAAGAGTAGAAAATGGAATTGTAACATTCTAAGGGGTTGCTAGGACATAGCATATATAACAAAAAACAAAGCAAATAAATAGAGTTAAGGTTTTTTTCTGATCAAAAGTATGGGTCTAGTTTTCCTAAATTGGTACTCTATGAATATGTTAAAACCTTAATTTCCCATGTTCCCTTCTTTTATGAACGAGATACAATTTGAGTCCAAAACATCAAGTTGATTTGACCATTGTTTACTTTACTCAACCACTTCACCAAACTGGTAATAGATTAGAACACAATCATGCCAGCGGTGGGTGTCACACATTCCTGCCACCGGTTCACCCCACATGTGTGCCTTCTGTCGATGTGCCTGGCCTTCTGCAAGCTTGCTGAGCATGCTCATACCTTCCACACATGTGCACGGCCTTTCAACGCATCCTCTTTTCTTGTGCATGCCCTTCCATGCATGCTCCCAGCCTCCAAAACGTGGCTAAATAGGATGTCATTACGTCTGGTGGGTGAACGGGTGGGCCAACCCCCACCCCCTCAGTTGCTGCTACCTGTTCACCCAAACTGGTCTGAACTGTCAGAATGCCACCTCTGAAACATACATGTTTGCACATGGGTTGCCTTCAGGCTATCAAGGGATATGTGTTTGCTATTGGCATTGATTACTGGGTTTTCAACAATGCCCTTAAAAATCAAATTGCACTTTGTTCACTGAGAGCACTGTATTCTTATATATAAAATGAGAAATCCACTTACATTTCTTTTACTTGTTGAACTGTCTATAGCACAATGAAATATACCCATCCTTCTTCCACTATGTTTATTCTGCTTCCTCTGTAATATTTTTCCCACCCAGTCTTCTTCTGAAGCTTTTTCAGTAGATGGCTCCTCCATCAAATTATCTAAATAATTGATCAATTTTATGTAGGTGGGTGAAGAATGTATGCATGTCTTTCATGATAGGGTTATTGATTATTATATGACAGTTTTTAAATTAAGACTTCATGTTTTACTTTTTAACCATCATTAACATCTCCATTCATAAACAATGCTCTAGGCAACATTAATGATGTGGATTCTAAATTTACAATTCCCTTGTCAAAGAATATAACGTTGTATCTACTTATCCTTCACAAAATTGTAAGTTCTGTCAGAAAGAACCATCCCCATGGAAGATGAGGAGCATTGTATCTCACTTGAAAATGCAGACCAGGTTTTTACATTTTTAAACATTTTCTTCTCTAGACTACTATATATTTTGACAAATGACAAAATATAAAACTGACCTATTTTTTCAATGATGAAATTTTTTTTGATGATGTTATTGTTATATGAGAAAGTCCCCTAAACTCAGGACCTATTTGGAATATGTTTCTAAAAAAAAAGATTAGGAATATTTAGAAAAATGAAGAAATTATACTGTCACAATGATAATAAGATGACATCACAACTTCTAGCCTCATATTAGTAAAGATATGACATGACTGTGTGTGTGTTTGCTTTTATATATATGCTGAAATCAGTTCATAGTTAAAATGTAGCATGTCCACTTTAATATATTTCAGTTTCTACTGTATTACAATAACAGTAACAGATTTGGAGCTTGGAGGTCGTCTAGTCCAACCCCCTGCTTATGCAGGAGTCCTATACTAGGGATTCGAACAGCCAACCTGCTGACCTTTCTGATTGATAAGTCCAGTGTCTATTACACTTACCATGTGAAAGCAGAGAAATGGAAATTATCTTATACTTTATGTAATGGAAAATCCATGCATTTAAAAAGAACACAGTAATTTATCAATAAAAAAATAATCTCCAAGTTAAGCTCAACTCTGACGGGCTTCATGGATATAGTTTTTCTAGGTTTACTGTTTTCTTTTTCCTCGGTTTTGTCTCTCTGTGTTCCAAGTTTAGCCAATGGTTCTAGGCTTTCCTGATGATCTCTCACCCATCTTACTAGTGTTTTCAAGAGCAGCTAAGGCAGGGATTGCCAGCTGGCTGTACAATTAATCAGGGTAGTATAGTTCAACACGGAGCTACATATATTCTCCACTAGTTAACATCAATAACCAATGCAAATGCAAATAGTTCAACCCTGCGCTACATACAGTATATTCTCCACTAGTTAACATCAACAACCAATGCAACAACTTTTTGACCCTGAATTTGCAGATGAGGAAGAAGCCAGTTCTTCTAACTTATCTAAAGTAGGTAAACATTGCATTTCAGATTAAACTAAAACCAAATAGGGTAGCTCTGGGTTCATGGCATTGTGGGAATTTAGCCTTTGTCTGAGCATAATTTTTGATCTTGTTCATCATGTTATATTGTAATACAACTGGTGGTTGGTTTTTTTTTTAGTGATAGCCTGATATGTGATTGTAAGAACATATTTGTTGTTCAAATTGACCCTCTTCTTAATTTGTCCTTCCCTGCACTGAAGATACAAAAAGGATGCGATTAAAACTAACAAAATTGAAGAATCCAAGACGTATTTTCAAATAATGGTCAGATGGGAGGTGTGACAAATAAAAGTCATGTTCATGTCTGGGGAATTTCTTCAGGATAGGGTAGATGAAAATTATCCAGATTCCTCGTGGGGAGAACAATAAAGGAGCACATACCTCAAGGAGCCCACAATGTCATCATATCCCTACCAGACCCCCGACAGAACAACAGAAAGCAATGCATCCAGTCTGGCCAAGGCAATGGCTTGATGAAATGTCAGAACAGTGATGGAAGAGAGGTCGGAAGCTAGCACATAGCTGGTTGAAAAAGCTCCACAAACTGCAAGGCTGAAAACTAGACTTAGATTGATTTGAAGATCAATATCTCAGATGTAGTGCTGTTGGCATTTTAAAAACCTAATAGGCACAGACTTTCCAATGAGAATCCTAGGTAGTGAAGCTTGCCAGCAACTTCTTTGACACACACTGACTCAAATTGGCCTCTACTTTAAGAGCCAATAGGATCAGACCCATTAGGGCAAAATTAACTCTGGCCAAGGGTTGTCTGTTTGGTTGGCAAGCTCTAGCTTCCATAGAGTCCAAGCCCATTCTAAATGTAATGTAGTTTATTTATCTTGGAACGGCAAGAATAACTGTAGTAAACATAGACTGAACAGTTTCAAGTATGTAAAGTCTAGGTGCAGATTTTTGATAACTTAGAGGATCCCAGAAATGACTCTGGTTATAAAGGCCATGCAAGATGCAGAAATAAGACATTCCTTTATCATTTATGTAACGTTTTATTAGAGTTTGCAGTAGAAATCAAACATAAAAAACATACAGAGATAACTGATGCAGTAGGATTCATTAACTTCTTTATATACATATAAAATATATGATGATAAATGTACAGTACTAACATATATTCTTTTTCAACATAGTAGCAGTTACTAGCAAAACACAAGGCAGGAGAGAACTGTTAGTTTAATTTCAGCAGAGCAGACTAGTTTCAGTTTCTCTGCACAGACTCAGAAGCTGCAGACTAAGACATAGCGTGGCTCCAGTCTGTCACAGCTCCCAAACAGCCCTCATTGGCTGACGTAGTTGCTATGCCTATACATTGGCTAACCTTGTTACCTTGTCTTCCCAGTCATGAATATTCTGACGCATTTGCCTTGTGATTTAAATCATAGAGTTGGAAGGGATCTTGGAGGTCTTCTGGTCCAACCCCTTGCTCAAGCAGGAAACCCTTTACCATTTCAGACAAATAATTGCCCTATCTCTTCCTAAAAACTTCTACTGTTGGAGCACTCACAACTTCTGGAGGCAACTAAATGATTCATTCAGGAAATATGAAATCACAGTGTCTTTTTACTTGTCTCTTCTCCCCGTGGACACTAGAAATCTGGAATTAAATTTCAGCAATGCTTACAATACGATGGAATTAAAATAAATTTAGCCTTATAGATAGATGTCAGAGCAAGAATTGCAGTGACTTGTGGTTGAGGAGGCTATTTTAGTAGTGTCTTCCAAATCACAGTAAAAGTCATGTTTCAGCTTGTATCTGAGCCTGCGTTCCATAAAAAAACCTGAATATTTTCAATGTATACTTGGAGCATCTTTCAAATGTATACCTGTCTATATGAAGGCACTCATAAAGATTTCAGGATATGGAGGTTATGAACACAGAGGCATGAATATAAATCATTGGGACATATATCTGCAAGTCAGGGATGGTGATTTAAAGCACCTATAGATATCAGCTACATACAGCTAATACTGGACATAATATACATACTTTCACAATACAAAAGGTTGCAACTTAATTTAATAAGCAAAATTTGACTCCTATCTCTCAGAGGCGAACATCTGAATAGTCTTATAGACATAGGAAACAAGGGATATCCTGTGCTGTCATTTAGTGGTGGTCTGGATTTTTTTGCAACCCAACTATGGTAACTTTAGGACCGTGATGGTGAACTTATGACATGTGTGCCCAAAGTGACAGGCGAAGCCATGTCGCCCAGCACGTGCAGTCTTGCCTGTTTTCTTCTGGGTTTCTGGTGTGCATGTGACAATAAGCTGTCCTGCACATGTCTGTCAGTGCCGAAAACCGGTGTGCACATGAGCGCCTGTCAGCTGATTGTTGGGTGTGCACTTATGCCACAACCCAGAAGTTCAGCCTTTCTGGAGCACAGCCCAGTGGTGAAATCTAATTTTTTTTTACTACCGTTTCTGTGGGCTGTGGCTTGGTGGGGATGGAAGGGAAAGGATACTGAAAAATCTTCATTCTGTCCCCACTCCTGGGGAAAGGATATTGCAAAATCCCTATTCCCACCCCATTCTGGGGCCAGCCAGAGGTGGTGTTTTCCAGTTCTCCAAACTACTCAAAATTTCTGCTCCTGTTTCTCCAGAACCTGTCAGAACCTGCTGGATTTCACCCCGGCGCAGATCCAATGAGCCCATGCATGTTGTTTCCATGTAACCTTTTCGGAGTTGGTGCCTAAAAGGTTCACCTACACTGCTTTAGGAGTTTCTGTGTCTGCATCTGCAATTATTCCCCCAGAGTTCTATATTTTAATCCATGCTGTAAGTAGTCATCAGTAGCTGGACTCGCAAGTGAATTGCCATTGTGAATTGGTCTGCAGGGAGCTATTTGTTTAGCCAGGAGACTGCAAAACGGAAGTGATAAAAAGATTGGGTTGAGAACCAAGGTAGGCAAAACTTTCTTTGTTCATTTGGCTACTCAAGGGAATGCAAGGCTGAGGAGCCATCAGATTGTATTCCAGCTCATATTGTGTAAGACATGGGCCCTTCGATGTCACATCCTCTTATCTAACATCCTTTCAGGTTCTTGTCTACTGCTTCCTAAACTAAACTGATGATGAATGGTGTCCTAGGAACTTTTTTAAAAGCTCGGTAAATTGTTCGGTTCCAGAGTCAGGAAAATTTATTTTGTGTTCTCTTGGTTTTTTTTTTATTTCAAGGAGAGTTATAAGGATTTCTTGAATTCTTTTCTCATTTATATGTACAATTCTTATGAATTAGTAAAAGCAAACTCTTCCTATATAACATTGTCGGACTATATTTTATTTTGAATTCAGATTGCGTTGGTTTTGAATAAGTTAGTTATTTCCCACTCTTCCCCATGCCTGCTGATCTATTTCCTTTTGAATATAAAAAATTAAGTAGGAAAGAGATCACTTGTATTTCAGGCATCATTAAGTCAGATGTTTTGAGTATATGTTCAAGTAAAAACCCCAGAAATATGCTTAGGACATTTGTGATCTGTTTGGATCCCTTTATATGCCTTATAGGACATAATTTAGTGCTTTTAAAAGAGGAAATATATGTTGATTTTTTTTTCACTGATTACTAGAATTTTGCATATTGCATAATGCAAAATCCTCAATAAGAATTTCAAAGGAAACGCCAGGACAATAACTCATAAGGGAGAATGAGATATAAATCAAAGGGAAATAAGAAAATGCCTTTGGGCACATTTGAGATTATCTATTTATCTATCTATCTATCTATATCTGTCTGTCTGTCTGTCTGTCTGTCTGTCTGTCTCAAATACAGCTACTATATAATGAATAAACCAAGAACTTTAGGCTGCCAAAATACACCCAAAATTGGGTTTGCCTTATCCATGACTCAGCTTATTCCAAATATATACACTTGCAAATGACCCTATCAACACTCTTGAATTTTTTGATCAAAATACCCTGAAACTGGATAATCTAAACTGGATTACCAGTAGATAAGCCAATTGTGAAAATTAAAGGCTCAACGTATCCATGGGTAATGTATTTTTCACAGTATTTTGATTGAAAGTTTGAGGATTGATGTGTCTCTCTTTCTCCCTCTGTCTCATTGCTACCCACATATTTCCAGCAAAACCAACCCAACGTTGTTGTTTTTCTTTTATCATTGTATGACACCCACAGTCCCTTTTTGTGAGATGGGTATGCAATACAAATTCAATTAATAAATACAAATACATCACAAAATGACTGAGATGGTAGGTGTGGCCAATTAAAGAAATACCTATTTATTATGAGATAAACAGATGGAGCTACTCCCAGATGCCTTCTGGTTCCCAAAATACCATTTTCAGGTCAATTTTGGGCAAAGCACATCCTTCTGGGACACAGCTATTCTTGATTTCTGCAGAGCAGGGGTGTCAAATTCGCATTGTCCTGTTGTCATGTGACATATTGTGACTTTCACCCCACCTATGCTCAACCGGAGGTGGGCGTGGCCATCACATGACACATCCGGCCCATGGACTGCAAGTTTGATATCCCTGCTGTAGAGGAGTCTGAAGTAGCAAATTAGTAAATACTTGGTGCAGAGAGCTTGTTCACCTTCCGTCAAGGACCCTTCATCATGTATTAGTGTTCCTTGGTTTTTGCACTAACTTGCAAAAAAACAGTCCTTGCTGCAGCAATGGGTGCTGCCATGTTTGATTTTATGCTGCTCTCTTTACTCTTTACAATCACGGTACAAAAAAAAACAACCTTTGGCTCCTTTGATCCACAGAGTGCCTTTCTGCTGCCCTGCAGTCGTCTTCAAGCAAACTCTTCCCTCCTTTCCTTGATTCAGTTAGACCCGGAAAGGTGTATTGGTCTGTTTCCACGTTTGAGCTAATGTGGTTCTGGCGGCTGCTAAAATATGCAATATGATGTAGTATACTTTTGATTTGTCCTATTATTGTCAGATTTTGTGGGTAAAATCAGCAGGCTTGTTAATAATACCTTCTGATCGACAAGCTCAGCTGTCTTACCCGCTGAGCCACAGCATCCTACCCATGTAGTAGAGCTATATTACTAATACCCTTGGACTCTTTCCTATTACCTTCTCCTATTGGTATCTGATCAGAGGTTGTATTCAGCTGGTTCACACCAGTCCACATGAACTTGACAAAAATTTGGGCAAGGTTGCCGAATTGGTAGTGATGGCTGGCCGGCCATGCCCCCAAACCAGTCCCCCGGTCACAGCTCGCTTGCCCCACCCACCATGTTCATCACCACCATGTTCTTCATGCACGTGCATCCCATTGCCCTGCAAGTCCAATGAGAAGTGCATGTGTGAAGAACATGGCAGCGACAGCAGCAGCATTTTCTGCAACCTCTGGTACTTTTTGGTGGCCTGTGGCTTTAAGAACACTTTGCAGCTGCAGCAGCTGGCTGGGGGCCGCCAAAAACTCCAATCAGCTTACCTTCTGGACTCTGGACCAGCCGCTGTGGAAGCAGCCCAAACAAAGAGGTGGGGGGGGAGCAGGGCTAGGGCCAGGGATACTAAAGGAGGGGAAATGGGGGCAACTGGTGAAGGGAGGGCAGAGGTAGATAGGTGTAAATTTAAAAACAATTCCTACCTTTTCCTGTGGGGGTGCCTAGGTGGGAGGGTCATGAGTGGGCATGGATGTGAGTGACATCAAGATGGCCACGCCAACTCAGTCACATGTCTCTCCCATCTAGCCATGGCCACTGAACCGGTAGCAAAAAATATTGAAACCCGCCACTGTATATTATTACTTTGTTGTTTGTATGTACACTGAGAGTTTATGTATCAGAGACCAATTTCTCCGACTTGGCCAATAAAGAATATTTTATTCTGTTCTGTTCTATTCTTAATATTATTTTAGGTATATTCATACTATTGTACGTATGTGTATTTTTTCTTCTGTTTCTTTGATTGGTTTTTACAGAGAGAGAGAGAGAGGAGGGACGGAAGGACGGAGGGAGAAATTAGATGAACTTGACATTAATTTGGCCCTCATATGAAATTAGAGAAAAAGGAAGCAGTGATTGTGACATAAAAAAGATTGAACGTTCTTAAATCAGAGTCTTTGAGTGATAAATAATTTCTGCTTCTCCAAATTACTATTATGAAATGAAAATCCTGTAATTTTTTTTTGAGTCTCATTTTTTTTTGAGTCTCATTTCTAGTATCTAATAGCAGTTTTCGAGACAAGAGCAGAGACAGCTTAACATTTTCTGAGAAAATTGGAGGTTCCCTTTGTGAAGTAAAGAAAGCAAACTAATTTTCTCCTCCCCATCTCCTTTTATGTTACAAGCTCAGTATTTATGTGATTTCCTTTGTTCTCTGAGACAAGTACACTGAAAGAGATACATGTTAAAGAGGAAATACAAATTCAAAGGTAGTATTTATAGAACTTATAAGTCAGGATAAGGTCTAGAGATTAGGAGCCATCGTAATGAGAGGCCTGGTGGGGAAAAAAACTTAGGACAAACAGTTGGAGTTAGTTAGTTAGTTAGTTAGTTAGTTAGTTAGTTAGTTAGTTAGTTAGTTAGTTAGTTCGTTAGTTCGTTCGTTCGTCCGTCCGTCAGTCAAACATGTATGAGATAACAAACATGGACATGGATAAGTATGGACATGGACATGAACACAGGAAATGGATACGAAAAAAAGGGGACAGTAAGACAGGTATGGTAGGCATGCTGGTGCACTTATGCACGCCACCTACAGACCTCTTAGGAATGGGGTGAGGTCCACAGTAGACAGTTTAAGATAAAAGTTATGGAGGTTTGAGGATGTGACAACATAGTCAGGCATCACATTCGAGGCATTGACTACTCTGTTGCTGAAGTCGTACAGTAGGTACATTTAGCTAGGAGAAGAGAAGACTACAGAAATATATGACAGTTGTCTTCAATTATTCAAAGATTGTCAAGTAGAGAAGGGGTGGAATTATTAAAAGTTCTTTCAGAAGGAGAACATTTTGTAAGAGGGAGGCCTGCACAAAATCTATTTCTTTAAATGCTAACACAGCTGTTCAGTAATGGATTTTCCTCTGTTAGCATTTAAATGGAAGTTGTATAGCTGTCTGTCAGGGATGCCATCATAATAGTTTACAGTGCTATTCAGGGTTGTTGGCTGCATGATCTCCAGTCCTTATGGCTCTATCTAATACAGGTAGTCCTCAATTTACTACAGTTCATTTAGTAACCATTAGAAGTTACAACAGCACTACAAAAATTTCGTTTTTCAAACGTAAGATCATTGCAGCATTCCATGGTCAACATGATTTACATTCGGATGCTTGACAAGTGACTGACATTTATGACATCAGGATCATGTGCAACCTTCTGAGGAGCGAAGTCAGTGGGAAAACCAGATTTGCGTAACAACTGCACTACTAATTTAAGAACTTCAGTGATTTGCTTAATGTGGCCAGAAAAGTTGTAAAATGGGGCAAAACTCACTTAACGAATTTCTCACTTAGCAACATACATTTTGGGCTCAATGGTGGTAGTATGTTTAGGACTACCTGTATTACGCCGCAATTCTATTTTCATTTTATTCTAACATTTTAGGTAATTACTGCAACACCAAAGTGTTGCCTGTGGTTTTCAGATTCAGTCTAGATCTCTCAAGTCCATTTCAAACTCAATTCTTCCAATCTCTCCTTTCAAGGCCTTATTTGCTACCATTCTAGCAGCATCATTTGTAGTAGTTGAAGTATCTGTTTCCATATGATGAATACAATGAAGTAATTGTTCTACAACTTCATATCCTCCAAATCAGGGGTGAAATTCAATTTTTTTTATACTACTGGTTCTGTAGACGTGGCTTGGTGTGGTGGAATAGGCATGGTGTGGTTTGGTGGGCATGGCAGGGGAAGGATATTGCAAAATCTCCATACCCACCCTACTCTGGGGCCAGCCAGTTTGCTGGTTCTCCAAACTACTCAAATTTCCGCTACCGGTTCTCCAGAACCTGCTGGATTTCACCCTTGCTCAAAATCCCAGGATGGCTGGGTAATCTGGAAATGCAATTCTAATGCTTCTGGTGGTGCAGTGGTCAGAATGCAGTATTGCAGGCTAACTCTGCCTGCAGCCAGGAGTTCGATCCTGAGTGTGTTAAGGTTGACTCAGCTTTCCATCCTTCCGAGGTTGGTAAAATGAGGGCCCAGATTGTTGGGGGCCATCTGCTGACATTTTGCAAACTGCTCAGAGAGTGCTGTAAAACTCTACAGAGCGGTATATAATCCTAAGTGCTATTGTTACTCTGAAGGGAGCCAAGTTGTTTAGAGCATTTCAGAAGGAAATGTTGACTGTTACTGTAGGAAAAATAAAGGAGTTCTTCAACTTGATGAATCAATTTAGCCAATGTAATGTACGCAGAGAAAAATGATACACTGTGCAATTGAAGCAAATAAATAAGAACATTCGAAAAGAAAAGTAATTAACAAGATTGAGTGTTTACAAAGCACAGAGCCAAAAGCTGTGGGAGATTTTGAACTTCCTTGCTCAGTGCTGCTATGCAAGGTTCTATCTGCAGTTCCTTTAAGCAGCAATTTCTTTACTAAATTATAATGATAGGAACTGGAGTTTCATGCTAATAAATCTAGAAAATTATCAACAAATGAGTCATTTTATCTGTTTGTATTCCTGCTTACTCTCATATTCTTTCGCCATGTTCTTTCTACCCTGTGATTAAGAACAGTCAACAGAAGTGCAAAGGGAAGTGCAAAAGGGGGGGAGTTGAAATACAAAGACAAAGATATAACAATTATTAAACAGATTCCTAAAAAGATATGTGATATAAGACATAAATAATTCTTTTTATCAAATAAATTGTATCTTAGAGGAATCATGTTTAGATGGTTGATGCCAGAAGGACTGTTAATTTTCTGGGAGGGAAACAAGATGAGAATAAATACAACATTGGAAGTAGAGGCCTTCTTAAAAGAGCATAAAGTCCTCCTGGAAGAAGAAGAACAAAAAGCTACAGGGAGAATAGACACTGGGAACATGGGAGATAGAGGACAGGTGGAGGCCAG
>JANHFP010000438.1:123341-137201 GCA_032468135.1 Calamaria suluensis | reverse complement strand
GAGGACAGGAAGGCCTGGAGGAACATTGTCCATGGGGTCGCGATGGGTCGGACATGACTTTGCAACTAACAACAACAACAAGCTCTTCTTTTTACCCAAATATGTCATTTATAATAGTGCAGCCTTTCTAATGACATATATCCCTCAGTGTTAGAAAGGCACTGTTGCATGAATAGATTGTCGCTGAATTTTCTAAATCTAGAGTTAAAAATAGGCATATAAGTAATAAATAAAGTAAGAAATCCATGATATATAGAAAGGAGAATGGAGCTGTGAAGCCTTCTGACTGACATGCAGTTTGGATTATAGCAGTGCTTTATAAGTGGGACTGCTTTGCAATACACTGAAAATTTTGATTTCGTTCAAAATACATCTGCTAAATTCTTAAGTGATATTTATTAGACAGAGTATTTATTGCCACTTCTTAATGGTTCATTTTAACCATTAAACTATATCTGAACGGCTACCTTCTGTATAAACACACAAAATCATTTATAATCACAAAAGAATCCTTTTTGGTTTTGGCACCTCTTTCTGCCAGGCCAGGAACTTTTTTAATTAATTTTTTGCACTTTAAAATAGACATAATTCATTACTATGTTAATTTATGACACAAGCCTCAAACTTCTCCAAGTTGGACTTTTTTTCTTGCCTGTCAAATGGGTGCCTTAAGTTCACATGGGTGTATACCATACATTATGCCCAGGGCTGAAATGCTACCAATTTGGACCGGTTCAGCCGAACTGGTAGTGATGGTGGCACATGGTTCAGAGAACCAGTAGTGGCAACAGCTCAAGGTTCTATCCACCTGCCCGGATGTTGTTACCTCCTGGTTTTAACCAGGAAGTAACCTGTTTTTGACCTTCAGTGCATTCTAGAAGAGTACATTGAAACAGTGATCAATGAAAGAGTGAAGGATAAAACTTTAATATAAATAGATGTGAAGAGCTAAATAAGGGAAATGTGAATAACAAAGCAGGTGAAAGATAGAAGATAGAAAAGAAACGTCTTTGAATATTACGGTAACATAAAATAAAGTTAAAATAGAAAGAAATAACAGGAGAATAATAGTACAGGGCTCTTACCTTAGAAACCACCCGAAACATACAACAGTGCTGCCTATCATCAAAAGGTCTTTGTCTTTGCTCACAAAGACAAAGACCTGAACCTAAAACCTAGGCCTGATGATGATGGGTGAGATCTCATCGAAACGTCGCAATATTATACCAACTCTTACACGGGAAAAAACCCGAAAATACCAAAACCTTCATTTCCTATCAGCAGCTTTTTTTGTTTTACTAGGCAAGTGATGTGTGTGTTTGTAGAGTTACCTAGTTACGCAAACATGGGAGGGAGCAACTTTGTAGCCCCATTTTGCCCTTCAGCTCATCACCAGAGACTATCCAGGCAGTAATTACACAGAACATTGTGTCGTTATATGTTTAAATTGTTTATTTTGCTGATATTTTAAATAAAGGGAGACTGTGATAGCTATTTTGAACTTATTAGTTCTCATCAGCCAGACATACCCTTATTGGATTTGAACCTGGGGCGCCTGCATCTTAAGCAGTTGTATTATCCACTAGGCCACCGGTTCTGTTCCTATCAGCAGCTTTTATTAGGCAAGTGTTATGTGTGTTTTTAGAGATACCTAGTTACCCAAATATGGGAGGGAGCATACACACACACACACACACACACACACACACACACACACACACACATGATATATAATGTCATATTGGAGCAATACAGAAAAGATGTGTATATGATCCTCCCCCCTTTTCTTGCCATTTAAAAGGTGCACTTATCTGAACGGAAAAGGCTTAGGATGCCAAATAGCTTTGCTATTTGGGAGCTTCTGTAGGAGAACTTCGCATTTTAATAGAAAGCAAAACAGAATTCAGTGTTTTTGTGATGGAAATGCCTTTGACAACAGATTGCAAATGGTTAGCATAATATGGAAGAATAATTTCTCATTATTCCAGGCGAATTATCTGCATGCCGCTTACTATGCTCCTTCCATTATGAGGAACAACAGCAATACCATCCTGAACAGATTTCATTTATATACTGTATGAATACTTATGAAACGACCTTCTGGGGACTTTCCCCTTTGCTGCCAGTTGTGTTTGAAATAGAATATGAACAGTGTCTTTTTGCATTCATTTTTTTCTGGAAACCTTCACAAATACAGTAATACTGAAAAATATATCTGGTAATCTCTGTTTAGAGATTTGCTCCAAAGAGATGGCTTTGAGATTGCATGTTAACAAGTACAATAAAATCAACTAGCTATAAGAAGCCAAACACGTCACAAAATTAGGGTCATGATTAAAATATGCAGCTTTCCATTCAGATTAAATAACTTAATTTGGGTTAATAAGGACAAAAATGTGTATAAGAACCCATCGAATGATCATATCTAAGTTTTAATCTTTTCTACCCTTGTTTTGAAATGCTGCCATTTGACAATTCCAAGTTATGCATGACTATATGTTTTAAAGGACATTTTTGACAATTTTCTTTTCAAGCTGTGGAGAAGGATGAGTTTGCAGAAAATCAACTCCTTTTGGGGGGTGAAAGATCCAGGTGACTGGGGATAATTAATACTCTTTTGTAATCTGTTTGAAGTAGGATAACATTGGAGAAAAGTACTACTTCAGGGATCTAACTGTGAGATTATAAAATGAAAGATTGTCATATAGCCATGATGGCGAACCTATGGCACAGGTGCCACAGATGGCACAAGGAGCCGTATGGGTAGGCACGCGAGCGTTGCCCTAGTTCAGCTCTGTTGTGTGTGCGGGCACTCACCAGCTGATCTTTGGGAATTCCGGGCCCACCAGAAGTCAGAAAGGAGGCTGCTTCCTCTGGAGGGCCTGGGGGTGCAGGGAAGGCCCATTTTTCACTCTCCCCAGGCACCAGAGCCTTTCTAGGGAGGGTGGAGGAAATTGAATTATGGGTGTGGGCACATGGATGCACACCCCCCCCCCACTTTTGGCACATGATGGCAAAAAGGTTAGCCATCACTGTCATATTGTTTAAAGAACCTAAGTAAAATATGTACTGTTTGCCTTTTCCAGCAGCTAGTCAGGAACCAATCAAGATTGAAATAATATTTCATGAAGCAAGAAAAATTGATATTTGGGTATATGTGGCATGTGAGCAGCGGTGAAGGCAGTGGTGAAATCCAGCAGGTTCTGACAGGTTCTGGAGAACCAGTAGCAGACATTTTGAGCAGTTCGGAGAACCGGTAATGAAAATTTTGAGTAGTTTGGAGAACCGACAAATGTCACCTCTGGCTGGCCTCAGAGTGGGGTGGGAATGGAGATTTTGCAGTATCCTTCCCCTGGGAGGGGAGAGGGAATGGGGATTCTGCAGTATCACCAAGCCACACCCACAGAACCAGTACGGAAAAAAATTGGATTTCATCACTGGGTAAAGCATCTGAGCGTCTGGTCTGAGTGTTCTTTGTTCATCAACATATTTATCAAATGCTGAAGTATATATTTAATAAAGAAACATATGCACAGCTTTGAGTGAGCCACTGACTCTGAATGTCTTTATATTGTTGTTATAGGGACTTAAGCTTTGAATCACCTAGAGTTTTTTATTTTATTTTATTTGTTGATTGCATATTAGGTAACATATATAAGTATCAGCATGAATTGAATACAAAAATGAATACACAGGGATAGTAGGCACGCTGGTGCTCCTATGAATACCCCTTAGAGACCTCTTAGCAATGGGGTGAGGTCAACAGTAGACAATCTTAGGTTAAAGTTTTGGGGACTTTGTAATGAGACCACAGTCAGGTGGTTGCTGAAGTCATATTTTCTGCATATGTTTCTCAAGTATGTTTTTCAAGTAGTTCAAAGTAGTTTCTCAAATATGGGTACAAGTTTGCAATTTTAAAATATTTCAATCTAAAATTTAAACTAAACCCTCTTTTTCCTTCCCGAAGGTGCAAGAACCTCTCCTTTCCAGAGAGTCTTCCTGAGGTCAGCATTGTGTTTATATTTGTGAATGAAGCCCTTTCTGTGATTCTACGGTCCATTCATTCTGCAATCGACAGGACTCCTGCTCATTTGTTGAAAGAGATTATTTTAGTGGATGATAATAGTAACAACGGTGAGTAGCATGTATCAAAGAGATGGCGTGTTTTCTTGCATTCTTAATGAAATCATTCTGTATTCAAGATGACTTTGATGCTGTAGTTGACAAGATGCTGTGAAGAACAAAGTTAGTCAAGATCTTTTACTCCCCGGTATTTTTTCCCCTCCTTTTATATCTGCACTAGATGCATCGTTTCATAAAAAGAACTCTTTTTCAGGCTATGAGGCCCATCTGGTCCACATTCTGTCTCACAGTGGCCAACTGGATGCCACTGGGAAGTTCATAAGACAGAGCAGCTGGTTGTTGATAGCCTCCTTCAGATTCCATTTCCCAGCAACCAGTACTTACTGCATATGATTTAGGAAGTAATGAACAACTACCAGTATTAGCCACTGATAGTCTGATACTCCATGTCCATTCCCTTTTAATAGCCATCCCAGTTTTGTCCTTTCTATAACCATTGAAGCAATGGGCGTGAGCTTGGGTGGACTCCAGAGGATGGTGGAGGACAGGAAGGCCTGGAGGAACCTTGTCCATGGGGTTGCGATGGGTCGGACACGACTTCACAACTAACAACAACATATTTGCAGAACAGAGGACACCATCAGATGCCCAGCTTTGATTTCTTCCACAATCCAAATTCATGCTCCCCCCCCCAGCATCCCTTGTGTTGAATAAGATTACTATTTTAAGCAGCAGGTGTTAACATATCATGAAAAGAGAGAAGCCCATCAAATAATTATTTATTATTGCTACATTTTTTGCTGTAAAATATGAAGATAAGTGCATTCTGGTTCATTTTCCCAAATAACATTGTCTTAATCAATGTGCACCAGGGCTGAAATGTAAAAACTGTTGCTACAGGTTCCGTGGGCGTGGCTTGGTGGTGGGTGGGTGATATGACTGGGTGGGCATGGCCAATTTTCATTTTTCAAATTTAATGGCATTTGTTTTTACCTAGGTAGAAAAAAATGCTTTTAAAAAGTAACGAAAACCTCCGATGATCCTGCAGAGGGGGTGGGCCCAGGGATTTTTGTTACATTTCTCCAAAGCCCCGCCACTGCTACTGGATCGGCCGAACTGGTCCAAACCGGGAGCATTTCACCCCTGATGTGCCCCTTCTTTTGGGTGGCAAGATGAAAGAGCACAATGCCATGCAAGGATCCTAATCTTTTAAACTCACATTGTCCTGTCTTTAAAGGACAGATATCTCTGTGATGTTCCTCTGTTTGCCTCTTTCCACCTCTGCCTTCTTTCCAATGTAGTGTTTGGTTTTGATTCTTTTTCTGAAGCTCTAGTGTGATTAAAATAAATATGCAGACCCATTGTAATTGGTAGCATTATATCCCATGATCATTCATCTTGCTATTACCGGTACTTGCAATTAAACTGCTGTTTAGTCCCCCCCCACCTTCCACAGAAGGAACTTCTCATAGCTTTTATAGCTTTGTTTCATAATTTCTGTGGGATCTCCATGCCTTTAAACAGATGGTTTGCCAAGGAAACACAACCACTTCTTTTTCCACTTCTCTGGGGCTTCCTCCTTTGTGTAGATCACGGCCACCCAAACTTGGCAGCTTTAAGGCTTGTGGACTACCACTCCAAGGATGGATGGATGTAGAATCCTGGGAGTTGAAGTCCACAAGTCTTAAAGTTGCCAAGTTTGAAGACCTCTGGACTGTAGCCGATCATATACAACTACAACTTACCAGTTTGCGCTGACACCACTGGCAAATTCCACACAGGACAATGGTGACACTAAGGCTAATGGTGATGATGACTGAAACCAAGACGACATCACGGGAAGGTGTCCCTGAGAAGAGAAAAAGGCCAAAGTTAGCCATGTTAGCCTGAAGAATAATTGCTCATCACATCGCCTCATTGTCCTTTAAGGTTGGTTGTTTTTTTACTTGCTTTTGTCCACACCTCTCAGCAATCCTTACAAAATGGAAGGTCTGCTACAGAGGTGGGTTACAGCAGGTTCTGACCAGTTCTGCAGAACCGGTAGCGGAAGTTTTGAGTAGTTCGGAGAACCGATAATAAAAATTGTGACTGGCCCCACCCTCCATCAATCCTCTGCCTCCCAATCCCAGCTGATTGGGAGGAAATGGGGATTTTACAGTATCCTTCCCTTGCCATGCCCACCAAGCCACACCCACAGAACTGGCAGTAATCCCACCACTGGCCTGCTAGCCAGCAGAACTGATGAACAGTTTCTTCTCTATCCATGTGTCATGTGCCCCAGATCCCTACTTCTCAAGGTCTTTTTGCATTTTGTTTGGATTTCTATTGGGCTTAGTACTCAAGTACTATTTTCTGTTAAACTAAACAAAAACAGCTTCAATCAATCAATCAATCAATCTCTTTTTTTAATACTTTGTTCTAATTTGACCTTGGTGAAGGAGTGTCAGAAGGAAAAAAAAACAACTATGAATCCTCTTGGCCGTTTCTTTGCCAAGCAAGGTCCCAGACTGGGGAGATCAAACCCAGGGATTGGAAACTGCTGCTTTGGCTGATAATGGAGAGATTCAGCACATGTCCCTAACGTGGACAGAGTGAGCCTTATTGCAATGCAGCACCCAGAACCAACCATCGATTATCATTAGTATGCTTTATGATTTCATGGTGCTCCAGCTGCACGCCTTTCTATAGGACAATTACAGCAGCAAAAGAACATTGCATTTTTTTTAGATCCAACAACTGTTCAGAACGGCTCTCTCACAAATTAAAAATAAAGGAAAACAAAAGTAAAGGTTGTGTGGGGGGGAGGAGAGACGATGGTGTTTGGTTGTGAAGAAATCTGGATAAGTCTAGTTTAATGAAAAGAAGGTCATTGTAGCAGTCTTCCAATATCTCAGGGGCTGCCACAAAGAAGAGGGAGTCAAACTATTCTCCAAAGCACCAGAGGGCAGGACAAGAAGCAATGGGTGGAAACTAATCACGGAGAGAAGCAACTTAGAGCTAAGGAGAAATTTTCGGACCGTTAGAACAATTAATCATCCCAGAGCAGCTCCTTCAACTGGGTGCACCACGGACCACCAAAATTTTCTTGTGGACCACCAGTTGGTGACCACTGCTCTATACGATCCATTCAGCCAGATATTTCCATCATCTCCTTGCACTATTCTTTTATAAAATCCTTACTGTCTTGGTAAATCAGCTCCATATCATTATCTCCACTTATTCCCATTTTATAGTCAGTCCAGTTTTAAAGAAAAAAACATCCAGGGTGTCATCCACATCCCTTCCATTCACTTTTATTTGTTCAACCGTTTGGTAATTTTGAAGTTTAAAATAAATTTAAAGTAATTCTTTATAATCCAACAAAAATAAGGATCCCATAGGTGCACAGGTCTCCACTTAACAACAGTTGGTGCTCCTAATTCCACTTGGTCTTGCCTCTCTGCATAATGTTGATAATCCAATTATAATTATTTTAAATTGTAAATTTATTTTTTTTAAAAAATACTTCTCAGTGTCATGTCTTCACTTTAAGAGTTTATTTTTTTTACTTAGTTTCCTTTAAAAAGTTTCTCTTGTTAAATATTATAACTTTTTTTCTGTAAATATGCTTATTCCGCCGCTATCAAATAGTCCCAGTATGCTTCCCCCTTGTATTTCTTGGAGGTACTTTCAAAAAAGAATTTTTCTTTTGCCCAGGTCACAAGCCACTCACTTCCTCTTCTCCTGCTCAGTCGTGCGTATTCTGGTCGACTTCAGCTTTGTGGCAGCCATGTTTTGCTGATGCTGTTCCCTGCCGTCGGCGGAGGGAGCTTTCCAGGTCAGGGAGGGGAGATGCGGCTCCCTTCTACCTGCTACCCTTTGCTTCACTTTGCTTTGCCACACCTCCAGAGTGGCTATGGTCCTGATCTGGACCCTCCGACAGCGAAAGTTCAGTGCCAGCTGCGCAGCTCATGAACCAGGCTTCCAACATCACTGGAAGTCCACTATAATTTACTTTTTGTGCAGCAGCAACCACAGCCTCCAAGACACCATTCAGAGAGGAGGTGTCATGCCTCTGCCAGTGTCTGACTCGGAGGTCGGCAGAGAGCAGTGAGGGGGAGTTGGGAGTCGAGGAAGAGCAGGCCCAGGCAGACACCAGGGAGCTGGGGGTGGAGTTGGAGAGGGACAGTTCAGAGGAGGAATTGGGAACAGTGCCCCCACCTGACGCCAAACAGAGATGCAGGGACAAACAGGCTCTGGAGAAGAGATTACTCAGGAGTAAATAGGGGAAGGCACAGCTGAGTGGAACTCATTAAAAGGCAGCCACTTGTGCATAACAAATGCTGTAGTCAAAGAAGTGAATTTGCAGTTTGGAGATATCTGTGTTGGGTAAGGACTTGGTTAGTCATTTCAGCCTGTGTTTATCTCAATAATTACCCTTGGACTGCAGCCAGCCTTGGCAGTTATCCTAGTTTTGTTTTCATATTTAACCCAGCTTCGACCAAGAAGAAGATATTTGAGTTCTTTGCATTAAAGACTGTTTATTTCTTACATTCCTGGTTTTTGCCGTGTAATTGCTTTGAGTGGGGTCATCACAGGTGTACTGTTTTCCTTTGCCATAAATCTCCCATTTAAGAATGCACAAGTTCTCAATAGGGTTTAGGTGAGGAAAAGAGGCATGTCATTACCCTCTCATCTTTAAGGCCTTTACTGTCTAGCCACAAGTGAAGTATCTTGATGCATGCGATGGAACATTGTCCTGCATAAAAATCATGGTCTTCTTGAAAGATACAGATTTTTTTCCTATACCACTGCTTGAAGAAAGTCTTCTAAAAACTTTCAGTAGGTTTGAAAGTTGATTTTGAGTCCATCTACAACCCAAAAAGGCCTAGCTAGCTCATCTTCAATAATACCAGCCCATACCAGTACCCCACCTCCACCTTGCTGGTGTCTTGAGTCGAAGTGGAGCTCTGTGCTCATTACTGATCCAGCCAAGGGTCCTTCCATCTTGTCCATCAAGAGTCGCTCTCAATCTCATCAGTCCCTAAATCCTTTGAAAAATCTGTCTTTTTTCCAGATATTTCTTGGCCCACTCTTGCCGTTTCAATTTATGTGTCTTGTGCAGTCTTACCTTGGCCATTTCTCTGAGCTCTGAACACCTTGTACTTCTGAGCAGTCCAGGTCGGTTGCAGTTCTGGAATATGAGAGCACTAGAGGATAATGGATTCCTAGTAGTTTCACCTTTGATTCTTCTCAAATCTTTGGCAGTTAATTGCGTCTTTTCTTTCTCAACACATTTCTTGTGGGCCTGATGACCATTTGCAACAAAACATTTGATGGTTTTGTAATCATACCCCAATATCAGTAATTTCAAGAGTGCTGCATCCCTCTGAAATAATTTTTACATTTTTTTACTTTTCAGAATCCGTTAAATCTCTTTTTTGGCCCATTTTGCCTGAGGAAAAGAAGCAGCCTAATAATTATGCACATCTTGATAGAATAGCTTTTTTTTTATTGGCCAACTGTGATTGGACACACAAGTAATTTATCTTATCTTGGTGCATTTGCTCTAGTGTACATACAAGAAAATATATGTTCATCAAGAATCATAAGGTACAACACTTAATGATAGTCATAGCGTAAAAGGTAAAGGTAAAGGTTTCCCTTGCAGATATGTGCTAGTCCTTTCTGACTCTAGGGGCCGGTGCTCATCTCCGTTTCAAAGCTGAAGAAGAGCCAGTGCTGTCCGAAGACGTCTCCGTGGTCATGTGGCCAGCATGACTAAACGCCAAAGCCACACGGAACGCTGTTATTACAGATAAGCAATCAAAACATATATTGACTGTTTAGTCAATATAAATCTTAAGGATACAAGCAACAAAGTTACAGTCATACAATCCTAAGTGGAAGGAAATGGGTGATGGGAATGACGAGAAGATTAATAGTAATGCAGATTTGGTAAATAGTTTGACAGCATTGAGTGAATTATTTGTTTAGCAGAGTGATGGCATTCAGGAAAAAACTGTTATTGTGTCTAGTTATTCTGGTGTGCAATGCTTTATATAGCACTTTATATAGAGGGTAGGAATTGAAACAGTTGATGTCCAGGATGTGAGGGGTCTGTAAATATTTTCACAGCCCTTTTTTTGACTCGGGCAGTATACAGGTTCTCAATGGAAGGCAGGTTGGTAGCCATTGTTTTTTCTGCAGTTCTAATTATCCTCTGAAGTCTGTGTCTGTCTTGTTGGGTTGCAGAACCAAACCAGACAGTTATAGAGATGCAGATGACAAGACTCAATAATTCCTCTATAGAACTGTATCAGCAGCTCCTGGGGCAGTTTGAGCTTCCTGAGTTGGCGCATAAAGAACATTCTGTGTTGTGCTTTTTTGATGATGTTTTTTTATTAAGTGTCCATTTTAGGTCTTGAGATATGATAGAACCTAGAAAATCGAAGGTTTCTACTGTTGATACTGTGTTGCCTAGTATTGTAAGAGGTGGTAGTATGGGAGGGTTTCTCCTAAAGTCCACCACCATTTCTAGTTTTGAGTATGTTCAGTTCTAGATTGTTACAGTCGCACCATGAAGCTAGTTGTTCAACCTCCCATCTGTATGCGGATTCATAGTTGTCTCAAATTAGACCAATCACTGTTGTATCATCTGCAAACTTCAGTAGTTTAACAGATGGATGGTTTGAGATGCAGTCATTGGTATATAGAGAGAAGTGGAGAGGGCACACATCCTTGGGGACCCCCTGTGCTAATTGTACAGGTATCTGATATGATTCTGCTAAGCTTCACCTGCTGCTTCCTGTCTGTTAGGAAGCTTATGTATGTCATTTGTTAGACCAGAATTTCTTTATATATCAATAAACTGAATTTAAGCTAAGAAAACACATGGAATAGTACTGCGGGACTCAAATATTTCTACTTGGGTTAAATGTTGTTTGCCAATGTAGATACATCTGGAATGAAGTGCCTTTATCTTCTTCCATGTTTTGTATGTTGCCTCTAAAAAAAACAGCTGTTAAGAAAGTTCAAACATTTGTCTGAAAGACATTTGTGGGTTCACAGTACTGGAGTCAGCCACCACCACTGCCATTCGGCCCTTTGCCAGGAAAGGAATGACAAAGGCTAGGCATCATGGAACCTCAAAAGTCCCTTAAGTGATTTGTGGCCCATGTGGTATGCAGTACTACCTGTTGAGCAACCCTACTCTTTCTTCTCTGACCCTTGAAGCACAGCTCAAGCTGCTGTTACCAGCTAATAATACAGTGAATGCTCTGCATTTTCTACTCCAATGACTGCAATGGATGCTGCCTGTATCAGTTGAACATTTCTACTGGATGCTTCCTGCAAGATATCATGCTTATTTGTGGATTATAGACTGTGGCTGGAAGCACTGCTCAGTTAACATGAGATCCCCGTCCCCATGTTACTTAACAGGACATAATAGTATAATTGCTGGAAGTGCTTATTTACTGTAGTGGTGTTTCTAAGGATGTTGAGAAGACCTGTCATTTCATGTTAATTTTTATTTTTTCTCCAGGAGACTGCATACAGCAGCCTCTAGTCTTCTGATATATGATGTAGGGTCTCTGATAATCATTCAAGCTGTCAGCCTATCTACCACAGCTTTCTTAACCGTTTGTTGTTTCACTATAGCACCATATAATGAAGCAATTGACTGAAAAAGATGGAAGTTGTACTTCTGCCATATATATATAAAAGAAGTCTTTCATTTATTAAAACAGGGTGACAGAATGTAGCAAGAGATAAAGCAAATAATCCTTTTAAAATTTGCTTGCTAGCATATGTGCAATCAAAGAAATACTAAGAAAATATTTCCTTCTCCTAGAAAATATAGTTACAGTTATCAAGGGGATGGAAACAAAAACTGTATTGCCATTATGAGATTGTGAGGAGTTAAAGCCCCAGAAATTTATAGGATGCTAAATTGGGGAATACTGCACAAGTCATTTTTTAGCACACAAAAGCCTAACAAAGAATTACAGAATATTATCTCCGTAATCTAAATTTTAAAAGTAATGTTAGGGCATAGTAAGAAATTATATTTTTGGTTGGAATCATTATGCCATCAATGCAATCACTGTGTTTACTAATCCTCAAACATTTCAAATTCTTACCTATTTCAACACCTTACCTCTTTCCAGATTTAGGTCATTAACTCTTGATTAATTGTAAAAGTAATTGCACAACTCATCTTGCACTTGTGACCTGTTGCAATGTCCCTTTGGTCATGTGATGACCATTTCCTAGCTTCACAACCGACTTTTGACAATAAAGCTGGCAAAGAATCGTGAGTTGTGGTTACATGACCCACCTAATGACCTACAGTGACTCATTTAACAACCAAATGAGGGGGAGTGATGGTCCATTGCAGTCATGTGATTTCTCTCTTAGTGACAAGACTTACTGCTCCAAAATGTGGCTGTTAAGTGGATATTACTGTATCTACAGAAAACGTGATTGCTTCTGACACAAATGCCTCTGTACGCTTCATATCTTCTGTGCACATAAAACAAATACACAGAGAGTTCTTCCCTCCCCTCTGTCTTTTAAACATACACGGACACTTCAGCATTTTTTTCAGGGATTCACACAGTGCAGAACTCTGCTGCTTGGAAGTACTCGTCATAAGATACTACTAGGAGGGAAAAGATAAAGACTTGGACTGAATGCAGCATGGCATCAAGTTCACAGGCTAAAGTGTCTTGAATTTGGAATGTCTTAAATTTCAGATGAATAGTTCCAACTCCCCAGAAGTGTTCTGAGCTTTCAAATGGCTCCATTTAGAACGGATATTGAATTCTAAGCCCTAAACAGGATCTTTTCAAGCTCAGAATACTTCTGTCACCAAGATTGGAACAACCCTGCTTAGAACTTGAAACAGCAGTTTTAGAATCAAAGATTTTTCACACCTGTATAATAATTTATTTGGAGTATAACTATTTGACTTGGACTGTACAATGAGAGAGAGACTTCAGTCTGTATTCACAAGTTATAGTAATATTTGCATCTGGGCAACTCCTGTTTATTTTTGTGGAGTTAATAATTCTTCTGTATTTATTTAAAAATGGGACGTGGTGGCTCAGCGGCTAAGACAGCAGAGCTTGTCGATTGGAAGGTCGGCAGTTCAGTGGTTCAAATCCCTAGTGCCGCGTAATGGAGTGAGCTCCCATTACTTGTCCCAGCTTCTGCCAATCTAGCAGTTTCCAAAGCACGTAAAAATGTAAGTAGAAAAATAGGGACCACCTTTGGTGGAAAGGTAACAGCGTTCTGTGTGCCTTTGGCAATTAGTCCTGCTGGCCACGTGACCACGGAGACGTCTTCAGACAGCGCTGGCTCTTCAGCTTTGAAATGGAGATGAGCATCACCCCCTAGAGTCAGAAATGACTAGCACATATGTGCGAGGGAAACATTTACCTTTACTTATTTAGAACACTCATCCCATCATCTAGTATGTTAAATTACAATTCTGGATGAAATATCTTCTTCCGATGAGCATTGCTATTGATTTTGGATATCTTGATTTCCTTATTAGTCTAAAGAGTAATTCTTCCATCAAAGTATCTTCTGTCTCCAAAACTAAAAGCAGTTAACACAGGAAGGCTCTCCAAAACAGCCAATTTAGTGGCAATTAAAAGCTTCAAAGACTGACTTCCGCTTCCGGTTCCGCCGTGCTCGGTCACAGC
The DNA here is from genome assembly GCA_032468135.1 of Calamaria suluensis. NCBI lineage: Eukaryota > Metazoa > Chordata > Lepidosauria > Squamata > Calamariidae > Calamaria > Calamaria suluensis. The sequence continues at coordinate 123,426 of JANHFP010000438.1, read as the reverse complement.
GAGACTTCGCTGCGCCGACCCGACGCTCCTGGGAGCCCCCACCGGGGCTCAGGAGGGCTCTCAGAGCCCTCCTGCCGAACGGGCG
>JANHFP010000438.1:10362-24402 GCA_032468135.1 Calamaria suluensis | reverse complement strand
ATACTTTCAAATTACCCCCACCTCTCTCCAGCAAAAATCCTACCAACCAATCAGTGGATACTATGAAACCCTCCAATTATATATATATAAATAAGTGATTGCAATAATACATATAAAGGAACAGTTCAGCAATATTATGTTTTAATGTTGCATCCTGATCAGTTATATTTTAATATTTTTTTCTTGCAATAAACACTTTAATAACTCCATGATATTCTTCCCTATTTAAAAATAGGAATATTATCACTTTTTTTTAGTTTTTGAGCATTTATTTGAATTTTTGTGATTGACAAAATTGAGTTTAAAAGGAAAGAAATGAAATCGTACAACCACAACTTTTCTTGGTTACCATTTCATAAAAGTGTTTTCTTCTCTGTCTTGAAACAATTACAGGAAACTACTCTTCAAAAGAAGGGTTTTTTATATTGAGAACTATATAGTGAATACAAAAGCTAAGCTTCTTTAGTGATTATAAAAATAATACCCAAAATAAAGATTCTGTAGTGTTGTATAAACACAAATTCTGATGACTTTTAGCTAAAATTAGCTAAAATTTTAACTTGTGCGGAAATGGACAGGTTGACGCTAGAACTCAAGGATCAGAGTGAATCAGAGTATTATGAAAATCTGGAAAAAAATACTATTGGATGGAGAATAGGAAGAATGCTGGGATACAGAACCATTGATGAGTTGAAAGTTTAGAAACTTTCATGTTAGTCTTCTATGATAGAAAGGAATGAACTATTGATGTAACCTTCACAGATGAAAAAAATTCACATATTTGAAATGTGATAAATAATATAAATACGTATAGCGATAAGGAATTGTGTTTGTTGCAAGGTAAAAATTGATGAAAATGTCTAAACCAGAGAAGTCAAATCATGACCAATGTTTTTTAAATTTGTATTATTAATTTAAAAAAACGTTATTTTTTTTAAAAAAAAGAACTTTAGCTTTGGCCCATATTTACAATTAGTTTGTCTTACAATTAATTAGAGAAAAAGTCTTCAGTTTGGATTTATTACCCAGTGCTATAAGGCTGGATAGAATAAAAACATATTTTTCCTGTTTGAATCAATTTGTCAAGTGCAATGCACTGACAGACAAAGGGAATTGTCAAAATTCTTGTATTTCAATAGCCACTCTAAATGCTTCAGCCTCCAGACTGAAAGAATTGCTTTAATATGTTTCAGGAAGAAAAGGAACACAGGATGATGAAAAATTCTGGCTATTTTCTTGACCAGCATTCCCTTGACACTTTCTAAATATGTTGCATTAAAATTCTAGCCATTCCAATCCTTTTTGACCATTTGGGTTGAGAACTATAGAAATTGTAGTCCCGGACATTTGCAAATTGCCACAAAGGAGAAAAATTCCTTTTGCTTTTCTGTCTCTACTAAACATGCTGTCCTATTTCTCTTCTTAAGCCCAAGATCAGAGAAAAATATTAAAAATTGACTAAAAAGTTCAGATTATTAAAAAAAAAATCAGAAGTATAATGGAAAATAGAAAGACTTTCTTGGAATTAAAAGACTATAATCCTATGAAAAGCTAGGAATGATAAGCAATATCTTTAATTGGTTATTCAAGGGCATTAACTGTATGCTGTTAAAATGTTTAAGAGAAAAAAAGGGTATCTTCTAAGAGCTGAACAGGGGACTATGATTTGAAAACATGACACGTTATGGAGATTAATGATACTAAGAAACTGAGGTTGATTTGTGAAATTAACAGCGACATTTCACATCTGTATAATCGCAAAAGGTGAAGAAGGGCAAGCACAATTAAACACCAACAAAAAGAAACTTTAAAGTACTTGAGAAAAGAAATATTAGTGGCACAGCTATATTGGATAAAAATACATTGGATAAAAATCCCTTTTCAAGGGCATGGAGAAGCATCTATCTTGGTTATTAGTAAATTTGTCTACACTCTTGATAAATGGCCTCCAATAATTTTTTAAACAGTTTTGAAGAACATCCCTATTTTCTCATTGTTTTGTTTTTATGTCTTTTCAACAGCAGAATACCAGAGTGTCTGTTTGTGCGTGTATGTTTGTATGTGTGTGTGTACATATACATACAAGAAATTTAACAACTAGTCATAAACAATAGGCAAAATCCTCACTGAATTTTTTTTAAAAAAGAGCATTAATTCAATGCAGTCCATTCTACTGGGTTATGAGTCTCAAATATGGTTAAAATTGAATCCCCCATTTTGAAGACTGTGCAATGGAGTGAATTGTGCCTGATCTGCTCTGCTATAAATCCAGGTTGTCCATGAGGCCTAAGTAAATCAGGAGAATAAAAACCTGCTTTGCATGAAGCTGGATATTGTTCTTCTGAGCAATCAAACTATCCTTTTGCAATGATTGTCTGCATTCTTCTTTATTACATTACAGAATTATTATTCCTTAGAGAATCAATCCAGAAATGGTCTTGATCAATGAGGGATGTGGAAATGTTTTCAGCCTGGGGTTTCAGCCCCTGGTAAATAAACTTCAGGAGTACAAACCTTGAGCCACAATCCAAAAGTATGGGACACTGAAAATAAATTATTCAAAGGGATGCAATCTTGTGTGGAAAGATAATCCTAACCGTCAAGTTCAATAATCGTTGCCAGATGAGATTGCACTATCCAGAGAAAGAAAATTAGTGATTTATTATGTGTATGCATATGTAGATTCTGTTTAGAAGTATTTGTATATACCAATGATGGCTAACCTTTTTGCCATCGCATGCCAAATGTGGGGGGTGCCTGGGGGGGTTGCATGTCCGCATGCCCACATCCATAGTTCAATTCACCCCAACTGCCCTAGAAAGGCTCTGGAGCCTGGGGAGAGTGAAAAATGGGCCTTCCCAACACACCCAGGCTCTACAGAGGCTGGAAACAGCCTCTTTCCTGACTTCTGATGGACCTGGAAGGCCTGAAAATCAGCTGGCCATTGCCTGCATGCCTATCAGAGCTGAACTAGGGCAATGCTTGTGTGCCCACCAATATGGCTCCATGTGCCACCTGTGGCACCCGTGCCATAGGTTCGCCATCACTGGTATATACAATACATATTTCACTTATCATGGAGAAAATCTGTCCATGTCGTCGCTAAGACTCAACATTGACTTGATGGCCATAATCAATCAAAATCAATCTCCAAAATCTGAAATTTAATTGTATTGTAATCAGTATATAATTACCAGAATTTAATACTGGTGTAACTGTATTCAATATAATATCTGTATTTCATATAGCTTTTAGAAAAGGTAAATTCATTATTTCAAGGGGAATAAGTGATTTTCCTATAAGTAATTATTATAACTTCACATATAGTGAGGTTAATGAAATAATCAAACAAGCTTCTCTCAGATGTATTTAAGGACCCAAATATCTTGTTTCAATGAACAAAATAATAATTAAATAAATAAGGAGGAGTTCCAAAATTTTAGATGTATCCATGATCTATTATATATTCTACTGCTTCCTAAAGATGCTCTAAGTATGGGTTATTGTTCAATACTAAGCTAATTGATTAGGAAAGGACTTCCATTAAGTAAATGGTGTCCACCATAAAACTTCTGAGAAATTAGGTAACTAATGAGACTAAGAAGAATGCTTGCTCTTAACAGAATTCCACAGAGAGCAGCAGACAAAGCTAACTTAATATAAAATACTTCCAGAGAAATGCTTTTAAACAAAAAACAAAACTAGTTAGGTTTTTCAATTTCAACTGTTAGAAGGTTGGAGAATCCAGTTTGTTACACTTTTTAAAGCAAACCAGCCTTATTGGCATGTTCTGGACATGTAGAGAGATTGAGAGAATTTGGTTTTCCCCTTTTTTGTAATATCATGTTCATATCAGATATTCCATACAACTGGAATGTGCACAAATCTGAAGCATACATACTTACATGTATAAATGTATGAAACTATTGTTTATGACTAGTTCTTAAATTTCTTGTATGTATATATATATGTACACACATACACATACACGCACAAACATAATGAATTATATTCAGTAGACTTTTTAAAACAGCATTGTTTTTTTGCAAAAAGTGAATGAAAATTATTCTATGATATCCTACTCTAGACCAAATTTAGAATAATTCTTCAATTTCTATTTAGCAGTTCCATTCAATAGCTTGGTTGCAGTCCATCAGTGTTTAAGTATGCACCCTTTCTAAAATATCATAAAACTCTGCTATTTTATTGGAATAAGATTAGCATAACTACTTCTTTCAACTTTGATTATTGATGCTTAAGAAACAAACATGTAGGCTTTCCATGAAACTAACTCCTTTAAAAGGTGAGCTAGAAGGAACTCATTTCTGCATCTATTCTCATGTTGCTAACCCTAGCATCAGCAAAGCAGCCATCTTATTATACCCCTCTTAAATGTAACATTCTAAAACTTCCCTCTTTAGAGAGCTATTAACTGTAGGGCAGGGGTGAAATTCTCCCGGTTCAGACCAGTTTGGCCGATCCAGTAGCAATGGTGGCAGATGGTTCAGATAACCGGTAGCAAAAATCCCTGCCCCTGCCCCCTCTGCTCAGTTGGAGGTGCTTTTTTGCCTTTTAGAAGCATTTTTAATACCTAAGTATTTGTTGGAATGGGTAGTGAAAAACTGCTTTTAAAAGGCAAAAAAAAAAAAAAAAGCCTCCAAGGATTGTGTTGTTCCTGTTTGGATTTGACGCTGCACCTTCAAGATTTCCTGTCTCAGGACTTCCAAAATTATTGAACCCATCCCTCAGATGTAAAAAGAAAAGAAATCTGACATATATGTTACTCAAATTGAAAGGAATATCTTTTATTCCATGATTTAAAAAATGATATACAATACTAGACTAGGAGCAGGGCAATGCAAGTTCTAGCCTTCCTTGAGGCATAGAAGCCATCTCAGATTTCTTCCTCCTTCTCTCTCTTTCACTCTCAGTCTACACTTAGAAGAGGGTAAATAAGACCACCACACTTCTTCAACCAGGACCTGGCTGTTTTTTCCACTTCTTCATGTGCATCAACACAAATGTATTCCTTGAAAGGTGGGGGTGGAAAGATCTCATGAAACACAGCCTGGATTTTAAAGTAGGTTATGAGGTAAGATTGTGAGATCCAACTTCCTAATTGCCTCTTGGGTGGCTTATGAAGTACGAGGCCTAGCATTGTCACATTGCAGGGGTGTCAAACTGACATTGTCATGGTGGCATCACATGACATATTGTAGCATTTTTCCCTTACCTAAACTGGGTGTTGCCATGGCCAGCACGTGACATATCCTGCCCGCAGGCCATGAGTTTGACAGTCCTGTCCAGGGGCGGTATTCACTTACCTTCGCTACCGCTTCACAAATGTGAATGTGCACCTTCTGCTCAAAAATGGGACATGATGATGTCCAGGCAGGTGAGTGGAGCCTCCTGCAGCCACCACTACTGGTTCACCCAAACCGGATAGAACCGACTGAATACCGCCACTGGTTCTGTCATATTGCAGTAAAATTCCTTTCTTGGGGTTCCTAATTCTGCCTAATCATTGTTTGAAATTTTTGAGTGTTTCGATATAGTGGTTTCCGTTAAAGTGGTCATATTATTTATGTGAATAATACCTTCTGCATCCTAAAAAGCTGTAACCATGAGTTTTCCTGCCAAATCCTGAGTATTGAGTTATTATTTCTCTGGTGAGTATAATGACATTCCATGGTCTGACACTTTTGTTAAAACTGAATCCAATTAATGAGCCTATGTTTTTCTGGCTGTCAAAATGCTCTAAAATAAAGCATATAGTTGCTCATCGCCTTCCTTGTAGAGTGACAGTTACACTGTTCAGAAGAAAAAAAACCATGATGCAATTTATCATTTTTAATGTAAAAGAAAGTAGCATGTATGTATGCGTGAATGTTAATCAATTGACTTAATCTGAGGTAATTTAATTCAAAACATTGTTAGCATTGTTCTGGTTCTATTCACTTTGTCAAACTGACTTTATTTTGGCATTCCATTAAAAAGCTGCAATTGGCCTTCTTCATTAAAAAGGATGTGTTCCTCTGATATAAAGAAAAATCATGTTCTACTCTTGGATGAATGTTTATTTCACATTGATGCATTATGTCATTATTAATTTATGTAAAGAGTATTTGTTTTCCTCACTTGGCCTATTTCACTCTCTTCCTAATGGATGACTGATTGCCAGAGGCCAAGATATGATCAATCATAGCAATAAGACTGATTTCTCGAGTATATCCCAAGTGTTTCAGTATCCCAATTACCATTTTCCCTTCCAGAACATCCCAGAATAATCCAATGCTACCTTATGGAAAAATAAAATGTTAGTAAGATCAGCTGATGCTAAACATGATCTTTAAAGATATTATTAATTAGTTCAGAAATGGGAACAGAACATAAAAGTGGAATGAATTCAAATGTATTTTGCAATCATGTGAAGCATACAATTATTTTCTAAGGAATGAAACATATTTTTAAAAATACTGACCTAAAATAGAAAATTTAGATTCAAAATTAAGATACACATTAGGAGACTGAAAGCTAAGACATATGTTGCAGGAATTGGATATGTCTAGTCTAATGAAGAGAAGGACTAGGTATGATAGCTGTCTTCTAATACCTAAGGGGCTGCCACAGAGAAGAGTCAATCTATTTTATAAAGCACCTGAAAGCAGGACAAGAAGCAATGGATGGAAATTTATCAAGGAGAGATTCAAGCCAGAAATAAGAATTTCCTGACAGTTAGAACAATTAATCAGCGGAATGGGTTGCCTTCAAAAGTTGTGGGTGCTCCATCACAGGAGGCTTTTAAGAAGAAATAGGACAGCCATTTGTCTGAAGTGGGGAGATGGAGGACTAGAAGACCTCCAGGGTCCCTTTTATTCTGTTAAAATTCCTCAGTAGAAAATATCTCACTGGCAACATCTGCCTGTTTAAGAGGTCATGTTCGGTTGTTGGTTGCTCCCAGTTTGGACCAGTTTACAGGATTTGGTAGCGATGATGTCCGTGAACCAGAACTCTATGGTCACAAGCTGAGCCTTTCTTCCCACCCCAGCACCATTTTTACTGTTTTGGGGGCTTTTTTCACCAGCTGAATAGGCACGGCAGAGCTGATTGCCGTGCCTCACTTCTCTAAAACGGTAGTGCACATGCTCAGAATGCACATTTGGCATGCATGCTGATGTGCGTTCTCTACTGCGCATGTGCAGAGCACACATGTTACATGCAAAGCACATGTGTGATGAGAACTGGCAGTAAAGATAAGTAAAGGTAAGTGGAACCCACCCCAGGTCTTGTGAAATACTAAAACACATTCTTTTCACCTTTTATTTAAGGTATACTTAAAAGTTTACCTCGCACATATGTGCTAGTCATTTCCGACTCTAGGGGGTGGTGCTCATCTCCATTTCAAAGCCGTAGAGCCAGTGCTGTCCAAAGACGTCTCCGTGGTCATGTGGCCGGCATGACTAAACGCCAAAGGTGCATGGAACACTATTACCTTCCCAACAAAGGTGGTCCCTATTTTTTCTACTTGCATTTTTACATGCTTTCGAAACTGCTAGGTTGGCAGAAGCTGCAACAAGTAACAGGAGCTCAACCCATTATGCGGCACTAGGTATTCGAACTGCTGAACTGCCGATTTGCCAATCTTACCCACTGACCCACCATGACCCTTAAGGAACAATAAGGGTGGAACAATAATTTCACTGCATGACACAAAGGAGATGGAAACTGTCTGTACAGCAGCTGACCAGATTAACTTTATTAAATTAATATTCCAGTGCCACAGGGGCAGAACTTTCCATTGCATTCAGATCAGCCTAACAACTTTGACCAAACAGGGCAGACACAAATATGTCCTTCAACAACTTGTCGATACTTCCTTACTGCCAGTATCTGCAATCAGAAGCAATTCCTTCAATTTGCAAAAAGTACTTTGCTTTATTCTGATACTAGGCTCAACCTGCAAGTTAGAAATGTTTTATAGCCTGCCTACTTGTATTTTGTTTTCTTCTATTCTTTCCCCAAATATAGGTAAAGAATGATCCCAGATATTCCAATCTTACTTCTTCCTTATATATTCAAGTCCACCAGCATCTTCCCCTTTAAAAACATATTACACAGAAAAGGATGCCATGTTACAATAGCATACCTGTCACACAAGAACCCGTTAGATGTAGTGGTTAAGACATCTGACTAGAAACCAGGAGACTGTGAGTTCCAGGCACTCCTTAAGCACAAAGCCATCTGGAAGATCTCAGGTCAGTCACCTTTTTCAGTCCTGGGAAGTAGTTTTTCAAACCACCTTTGAAAGACCTTGCCAAGGACAGTGCAAGGACTAGCCTAGGCAATTGTCAGGTGGTGTCTCAAAGGCACACAGTCATCTATTGCAAAATACACTTAGTTTTCCTAAATATTCCTATACTATAGTAGCTGGCCACTTCTAAGGAGTCACAGTCCTTCCCTTGGCTGAGAAGAGAAGGGGAGACGGCTTCCAGGGAAAGGTAGCAGATGATTAGAACATTTGGTTGTTGGGTTGGTTGGCAATTGATTTCAGGTTAAACTGATAATTGATAATTGGCAATTGATAACGTTCAAAGGAATTTAGACCAAGGATGCCATGCTACAACAGTATATCTATTACACAAGAGCCAGTTAGATGTAGTGGTTACGGTTTAGGTTTAGAGCAAGCAATTCCCAGTGAAGAAAATAATAGGAACAATTACTCAACATACTGTATTTAGGTTGCTGTGTTATCTTTTTGGTTCAAATATGCATAGTTAATCTCATACATTTACATTGGCCAGTGTCATCACCCTTTTCATGTTTGCATAATTATTTTTCTTGAAGGCTGGACCAAAAAAGCTCATTTAGAACAAGAAGTGATCATTAAGCATTTGAAATTGGAGCCCCAATCTAAAAAGAAAATGAAATTATTAAAAAGAATCTGGTTTTGTCCAGGTAGGAGGAACCTCACAACTAAAACAGGTTGTAACAGAATAATATTGCTGTATCAAGAAGGAACCATTGTGATTTTTTTTGTTACCTGGCAAAAAAAAGTTCCAAAATTGCCTGGAGAAAGGTGAGGTGACAGCTAAATCATACAGAGCTCATCTCAAAGAACTAAAGAGATACTTAATTTGTAGTACAATTGTATGACATCAAAGAACTCTATCAGTTAATCCACTAGTTATTTATTATTAAGAGGGTTTTAAAAACAATTGGGATTTTAGGGAAGTTTAAATTTTAACAAATGTTTTTAAAGCCATAACTATATTTAATTGATTTTAATTGATATTTTAATTTTTGTAAATGTATGTTTTAATATTTATGGCTGTACACCGCCCCGAGTCCGCGAGGAGAGGGGCGGTATATAAATTTAATAAATTAAATTAAATTAAATTAAATTATAATCATGGTTTAAAATTGCTTGTTCCACAGCCACAAACCAACTGCTAAAGAGTGTAATAGAGATATTGTTAGGAAAAATGTGTGCTGTTCTTGATCCAAGGAGGGAAAGATCATTTGAGATAGGTATCAGAATCAGTGCCCAAGAGGGCCCACCAGAAGTTGGTACAACCAAGGTGAAGATGAAGCTATGGGCAAGTATTTTTCTTTACTGATCAGGAAAATCTCACAGATTTTCATAGAAGGCTATATTAGCAATTGACTCAGAGCAGGCTAAGCTAATACTTGAATAAACAATTATGGAAATGGAAGAGCGGTTTGAACAATCTTGACTCCCAAGAGATATACTTTAGGGGAATCAATACTTTAGTCTGAAGCTGGCAAGATATTTAAATCAATCTACAGGGCTAAAAAAAATAAAACTACTTTAAAACTACTTTATTATGACATATTGAGAGGAAAATTAAAGAATATTCTGTATAGTCTGGTTTTGTCCATGTGCTATGATTGTTATTTATACAAGAGCCAATTTTCAGACATATTGCAATTTGTTAAGATATTCATACTCACTGTATTATTCCATTTAATTACTTTTTGGGATCACTTCACTTCATTTTATTTTCATTTTATTGTTTAATCAGAAAGATTTAATTTCCTGAAATGTTGCACAATGTTATTACATCATTTATAGAATTCAAATATCAATTGACTCTGTAATTTTTATTTGTTTCATATGTCCTTATTGTGTTCATTCTTTATTAATTGTTGCATTAATCATTATTTTTTAAAGCCTTCATTACTTCCTTCTCCTCCTTCTTCCTCCCCCTCTTCTTCTGCCTCAGAAATGTCAACAAATTCAATGGCATTAAATTCTGTTATTTCATTCCAATATTATCCATTTACTTGAGTTGCAGAAAAGTAGACTCTATACTTGTTGAGAAACACTAGGAAGAAAATCAAAGAATTATCCATTTAGTCTGTTCTTTATGTTGTCGAATAATGAAATTGCATGACTTGGGGTCCTTTTGGAGGATTATAGACATTGATCCTAAACACCCTTCTTGCTACCTGACCTTTTATTTATGACCCTAATGTTTTCTTGTCATTTATTTTGGATAGCATCTTATAATTTTTCAAAGTCGGAACAGTATATACCTTCTTGTCATTTGCTGTTTTGCTCCATTTCCACTGGCTGACTTCAGGAATATTTTCAGTGAAAGAGAAGTAATAGACTCTTTTCTTTAGAATAAAATTTTATTGATTTTCAAAGGGTAGGGAAAAAGGAAAGGGGAAAGGGGAAGGTTATATTTCCATGTTAAATTCAACAGCTTGTTATTCGGGTTTACATAGCCTCTTACAGTAATACATAGTAGTAGGTAATAATATATTGTCTTATATTTGTTAATTTATATTGTATTCAACCAATTGTTCAAATCTAGCAAATACTGCCCAGTACCCTCACTATGTTCTTAATGTTCTACTGACCATCAATGGGGTTTTTCCAAGTTCCAATACTTTATAGCTCTATCTTATCTGACTTCTTATTTTTAAAACATACAATTTTAATATTCACACAGTTTTAAGTAATCTCCAGTTTCTTAGCTGTTTCTTTTACATCTTAATAAGCACATTTATTGTCATTTGTTTTTGTTTTCTTGTGATCTCAGTTTTCTAGTTGGCAGCCCTCCCTGTTCCCAGGGCAGGAGCTGTTGAGTCTCCTAGAAGTAATAGAATCTTGATGAAATATGCAGTTCATGAACATACAGTAAAAGGTAAATAAAGATGGGAATTATTTATACACAATTTCCTCTGTTCTGTCTGTCCTGTTAAGAGAATCTGCTGTAATATAAGAGTTTTCAGGCTACATAGAATAGATGCTATGAAAAGTCAAATATACAGATGAGATTCCGAAATAAATCCAAAACTTGGTTGGCTGGTCACTTTAGTAAAAGGGATGTACTGCAGTGTTCTGAGTGAAACCACAAAATAAGAAAGAATAATAATAAATGACCTTGAGGTTTACTTAGCAGCTGCTAATTTGTTCAAATGAGAGGACAAGTGCATGGAGGACCAATAGCAAGAAATAGAGATCTAAGAAATAAATGCTACCAGCATTTACATTGCCAAAGCCTCAGACTAAAAACGCTTCATTTCTGTTAACTTTTTTGTAAATTGACTGGTATAGAAAAACATGTATTCAAAGTATATTGACAGTGTAATTTTTTTCTTCCTAACCTTTGGTCTGTAAGCAGGGATTATTTTCCCAAAACATTCAAAATACTGTGATACAATTTTCATCATATCTTTTCCATGTTAAAAGATGTTGTTAGGCTTGATGAAAACTCACATTTGAACTTTCTCAAGTAGCCTAGCTGAATGCTGATTACTGAGGCATTTTTTTTCCTGAGATACAGCAAGAAGTCATGTATCTTTTTTCTTCTTTATTATTTCAATAAACACATAGATTTATGATTCTAAAGTGAGTCAGTTGAACAGTGAGATGGGTGGCATGTAAATTTAATAAATGAATAAATAAATATATTTTATTGATATAGCAGCCTACATTATGAGTCTTCTGTTTGCTACTTATCCTCCAATATAAATAGTACACAAGAAGAACAATTTTCAAACAGAATATTTTATTTGTTAAACAACAAGGTACCTAAGTAAGAATCCTGGAAGGAAGATGGAATGAAAGCTAGAAATAATGATAATTAACATCAATCAAAAAATCTGCCTATTGATGGTCCTTAGAAAAGACAGTGGGTGGATAAAAGTACAAAATCCAGTCTAGCGTACTGTGCAATGAACTATAATAATAATTTTAAAAATGTACAAAATGACTACAGACTACAAACAATGGCATGACAAAATAACAATGCACTGGAATGTCTAAAATAAATATCATTTGCCTGCAAGCAAGAACTGGTGGGACCACAAAATACAGTGTAATATTCTTCTAATACGAACAGACTAAGATGCTCTGGGACCTTAGAATTCAAACAAGCAAGCATCAGCCAAATAACACCAGATTTAACAATTGTTTGATAAGAAAGACAAACAAGTATGGAGAGTGAATGTTGCAATACCTGGAGACCAGGGGTGAAGTCTAAAAATTGTTGCCACCGGTTCTGTGGGCATGGCTTGGGCATGGCTTGGTGGGCATGGCCAAGTTGATGTCTTCATGTTACTCATTCAAGTCATTATGCCCAAGCTACTTTCAGAGCATTCTCATGCCCCACTCACAGCCCTGAAGGCCTGTGCATCCCCCCCACTAATCCTCTGTACAAACCACCCGCCTGGTTTCTGCAAAGGCAGACCTCCCCTGCAGGGTGATCCAAAGAGGGGAGGGAAATGCCACAGAAAAAGGCAACACAGAAGGCAGGAAAGCATGGAAGGGCCGCGAATCGGTTTGGGGGAATGGCCAGCCAGCGATCGCTACCAGTTCTGCGAACCAGCCCCAATCTCCGCTACCGGTTCACTGAACTGGTCCAAACTGGTAGCATTTCACCCCTGCTGGAGACAGCAAGATAGAGGAGAAACAACTGTAGAAAATCACAAAATATAAAGACCTGCAAATAGAAGTAAAATGATGAAATAAAGCAAAGATAATACCGATAATAATAATTGCCTTGAGTCCAATTTCAAAACACCAGCCAATCCCAGATCCTTTGGATGGACCCAATAGTGTAAAAAATACTAAATCTAAACATTTGAGTAACTGTGTTACCAACCATAATAATACAGTCAAGTACTTATAATTATTGTCGGAAAAGACTAGGAAATTTCCTGTTTAGTTTGCACTCATCTCACACCCCAGTCAGTCTCTATTTCCAGATCCCAGAAAACATGCAAGCAACTCAGTTCAGTTAGCAAAAAAAATGTTCAAGAAAAAGAACACAGCTAATGGAAAGAGGTTGCATATTACTCCTTCCTCTATTCTTTCAGTTACTCTCAATCTGGGAGTTTGAGAGTTCTGCTCATTATCTTAGCTATTCCTAGCACTGCACTCTTCTGAATGGAATACTTTGTTGTTATTCCTGGGATCTATCATTCCTATCATCACTGAGACCACTTTGGCCTTTACTTTCACATCCTTTCTTGTTTCTCCTTCAGGCCTTGGTACTTCTCCAGCTTCTCGTCCTCCTACTTTCTGATGTTGTTGTCACTTGGCAACGTTACATCTATCACCACCAATGTCTTCTGGTTTGTCTGCTTGAAGTATGTTTGTCTGTCTGGATCTGGAAGTCCCACAGGATCTTTATTTATTTATGAGATCTGCATGACCACCCAACTATAATTCCAGGCACCCAACTATATAATTCCACACTGCATCCAGAAATCTCCTCAATGAGAAAAGCAACCAAGACTCAAGGAACAGAAAAGGCATGTCAATGTATGTTGCACCAGTGTGTCATGCCCACTGTTGATGCTGGAGATGTCTCAGAATCAGATTCCGAGGCTGGCTTGAGCTCTGGTTTGAGCTCTGCCCTTCCCCAGCCTTCCCCTGCTGCTGGCTCAGATACTGTTGGGTTGGGTGATCTTGGCCAGCGTGAGCTGTAGCACGTGGAGACCTCGTCAGAGGGGAGCGGGGACGAGAGACTGGAAGACGTGTCCTTATTGGATCCAAGACACAGG
>JANHFP010000438.1:0-10262 GCA_032468135.1 Calamaria suluensis | reverse complement strand
GATCACATCTGAATTATTCTTGTTTGCAATAAAAGATGTTGGATCCTTCTTTCTGAGTCTTCTGATTACTGCAAGAATGTAACACTTATCACTAACATTTAAAAAACTGTTCTTGAAATTTATTGCCTTCTCAGTAATCTGACCTATCAGCCTTAACAACGGATAACTAGAGATGACAGACCTAGCCATTTCTAGGAATCATTTAGAAACTACTATGATAAGCTAGCACCAAGATTAGTTTTCTTATAGCAAAATGTTATTTCAAAATCCTCTTTTGTATTGGCTGCAGAAACATTTTGAGAATTGAATGAAAAGAGGAGGGAGGAAGAAGGGAGATGTGCAGTAGAAAAGCAGCTATTTCCTCCTTTTTGTGTTATGACAGAATTGCTATTATCACAACGGTTATCAGCAAAACCACCAATAGTCCCACCAACTCCATCTTAAACTAAAGTATGATTGGTAAATGTGTTTCGCATGCATAATTCTCCACTCCACTCTCTTTCTAATCCAGGCTTTTCAAATAAAACCTGAGGAATTAGTTTGGTGTAGGTTACACAAATAAATGCACAACTCTAATACAACTGTACATTGCTTTATTACATTTCTTGAAATTTGTAATACCAAAATCTGCCCTAAAATATATATTTTAAATACCAAATGTGCAATGGGGAGAGTAAAGTAATAATAGGTATGTTTGTATGCCGTAGCATTTTTTGTACACACTGGATAGAACCATAGCTGGAAAGGTCTTAGGAAGTTGACATGGCCTAGAAATTGACTAATCTGTCCATTCCTGGTTGCACGTTTCACTCTAGTTGTTGTTTCCATATCTGTGACCTGTTTTTAAAATAATTTTTTAAATTTTTTTTTAAAAAATTGAATGTTTAAGAATTCACTGCTGAATTTTCCAGAAGAAAAGCACAGCCATTTTCCTTCCTGGTACATATAGATTACAATATGAAACATATACTTGGCATTCTTTAAGTATCTATAATCTATATTGCAATTGCAATAGCAATAGCATTTAGATTTATATATCACTTCTTAGCCCTCTCTAAGTGGTTTACAGAGTCAGCAATATTGCCCCCAACAATCTGGGTCCTCATTTTACCCACCTTGGAAAGATGGAAGGCTGAGTCAACTTTGAGCCAGTGAGATTTGAACTGCCAAACTGCAGCTAGCTTAAGTAGCCTGCAGTAGTGCACTCTAACCACTGTGCCACCTTGGCTCTATACCCAAAGTCATGTTTCTAGATGGGCAGCCATATAAATAAATAAATGTAAGCATAAATAAATAAATGAAAAACCTAATCTAATCTATAATATAACCTCTGTATTTGCTACCTATTGCTCTGATTGGAAGAGGTGCTTCAAAGTGAGGCCCTACTTTATCATTGGCATTTAACTGGGGATGTCAGGAAAGGAATCTGGTAGTTGCTGTATGGTCAGTAGATGTTCTCCTCACAGCAAGAGTCTACTTTCCAAAAAGTTCACAATAGTTGCAGCTATGGCTTTTGGGGCTACACATTGCTCTGAGGCACCCATATTGCTGCTTCATAGTGCCAAGAGGCTGGGATTTTTCAAACTTATCTCCCAACATTACAATTTAACCCAGATTGTAACTGAAGCCATTATTGACTTCCTCTGCCCATTTGAAGTGTCACTTCTCAGCCTTCACACTCTCAGGAACTGTCATCCATTCATAGCTTTCCTGTTAATAGAACAAACTGAGATGAGAAAGGAGAAAGAACACTCAATTAAATTATACCATTCAAAGGAAGCTAGGAAAAAATAGATATTCTGAAGGGCTGTGCTTTTTAAGAACTATTTTTCTCTTAAAAATAGAGCCATCTCAAATAATGCTCCGTGATGCTAAGCTACTGCAAAAATGTCATTCTTGTCAACAGAAGCAAATCTGTTTAGCAATGAGTCAACTAGGTTTGAGTCTGCTTAGCTTTTCTGAGATCAAGCAAGATTAGCTATGTGCTGCCACCTGGGAATATAAATTGATATATTTACTGCATATTTAGTTGCTAATACTTCCATAAGGTACATATTGAAAAGAAAAAGTGGAGTATAAAAATAAGGGGAAAATAGAAGAGAATAAAAATATTTTTTTATTTTCTTTCTACATTAGGAACAATGATCTGTTCAGAAAACAGGAGCAAGCAATTCTTACAGCAATACCTGAAAGCTCATGAACCATATTTCATATGCTTCGTGTTACATTCAGAAATTAACAGAGACATGCAGGAAAGGAAGAAAGCAATGTACATTGTGAATTCCTATTTATTCTGAAATATCCTGATACGATCTTATCCTATTTTGTAATAGGCTCCAGGAAGAAATACTTTATTGGGTTTCTCCAACATGCACATTTCAATTTCCTTCCATCATTTGGTAAGAAGGTGAACCAACAGGTATGGATATCTCAGAAACAAGTGGGATAATGCCTAAAAGCTGTGCCTGTGCTGCAGAAACACAGGAACATGGTAATATATCACATCTCACAACTTATATTGCAGCTCTAAATTCTCCCACATCAATGTAGGATTCAGATGCTTCATGACAGGGTAAGGTGCCTAGGAGATCACAAGTGGTTAGACGTGGACAGTGATGATTGCATCTTTGAGAGAGGGGACAGTTCTCCCATCAATTAAGGTGGTCGCCCTCTCCTCAGGAAGCCACTGTTTTAGAAAACATTCTCCCTTTGGAAAAGGGAAGCAGATTATCTGGACCCCTTTCAGACAGGTTTCAGGCTGGGATATGGGACTGGAATTATCATGGTTGCACATGTAGATATGTTGTGCGCTCTGGAGGGAGGATGGTTGGGACAGTGCTTATTTGGAAGAGAAAATCATAGGTGCTCTTCTCTGTGGTATAGTAAGCAAATCATAAATTGCTTGGCTTCTTCGACAGAAGCAACTAAACAGCATACTCATGGGGGTTTGGGGATGAGACCACAGAGTCAGGTAGTGCATTCCAGGCATTGACCACTCTGTTGCTGAGGTCATATTTTCTGCAGTGTATTTTGGGGCGGTTCACTTTAGATTTGTATCTATTGTGTGCTCTTGTATTGTGGTTGAAGGTGAAGTAGTCCTTGACAGGTAGGATACTGTAGCAGATGATTTTATGAGCTATGCTTAGGTCATATATTATTTCGGCTCTTTCATGCAGTTCATGTAAGTGAACATTTTATTTATTTCTGTCTAATGAAATTATATTAAACCAAATTAAAGTTGATTAAACCAAATACTTCATTTTGCATACAAAATGAAGGTGCTAGTGTATATTTCAAAGGTTCTTGAAAAACAAGCAAGTCTTATTTTTATGAGACTCAGCATAACTGTTCTTGGTGTTACTGCTTATTGATTCCTTGATGATAAGCTCCCATTACCCCCTTTTTAATATTTTTATCTCTGCAAAAAAATCCCAGATGCCATTGTTATGAGGACATAATGCCTGTCTTCCATTAAGGAAAGCTTCATTTCTATTCAGTTACATTACCTAGAAGTAATGTACAAACTGAAGCAATGAAAGAAGTAAGGATGTTGTTTCACTAAGTGTGTAAGTAAGTAAATTCCAGATCTAACAGCAGGGCTTCGTATTCACAAGGAAAATGATAATGATTCTCAAAACAGGGATTAATCCCAGGTCTCAACATTTTTAGTGTGATCTCCAAGGAATTATCACATTAAACTGGGGGCAAGGGAATATGCTGGATTAGAAAAGGCTTCAAAGTCAACTTTGACAGTTGTGAAATATTAAACCAAAGTATTCTCTATAGGCTGTTGAATTTGGAAAAGCTGCTTTGAGAGGTTCCTTTATTTCATGTTGCCTTGGTGGAATGACAGCAAATATTATCAATAACAGTGTAAAAACACCCACATCTTAATAGGTCTCTTTTGTGTTCATTTAAACAGGCAATATAGCATCTGCTTAGATAATAATCATTATTATTCTCATTAGTTTTCATGTTTTAACACTTCATGAATCTGTGCGACAATTAATTATGCTGATCTTTTCGCTATGATTCCAAGACAATCAGATTGGAGCCAGCAACAAAAATCTTTCATTTGAATTATTTTAAATTAAATTAAACTACCAATATTATTTCACATGTTTGGTAACATTATGGTTATGATTTTCAGTAGCTGTTCATGCATCATTCGGATGAATACCAATGACTATATTACATCTTATTACATTTCTGCTTCAACAATCAAATGTGTCTTTTTTCCCCTAAAAAAACCCCAATCTCAAACTATTGTTTTAACCTTTTGAATCATTCTTGATGGTAATAATAGCAATGTACCACTAGTGAATTAGGAATGATACAAAATGCTGAATATATTTTATTTTACTGTACCTTTGTTTATTGTACCAAGTCCATTATATCCTTCCTATTGTCTTTTCCAGGTGGATCAAAGCAATTTCATGTTTTCTTCTGCTGTCAGACAAAAATGATTACATTACATATAAGGCTGCACAATGTTGTGGGACAGCATATAAAGTTTGACACGAATTAACATTTAAGCCACCTTTGTGAATAAGCCATTTCAGTGTTAGCCGATCACAATTTAATGTCTATCCTGCAGGTCCTGGAGTGCTTTTTAAATTGTAAATTGTATGTATCAGTATGTGTACAGCTTGATTATGGACTATTCCCTAATAAGTGTTTTACTGGTTATATAACAATACTTAATATCATAAACATCTATCTGTTTGGCTAACTAGTCTGGCTAATTGAATGAATACATTTTCCTAATCTTAACAACAATAAACATTCTCAGTGTTCCAGCAAAAAACATATACAACTTTCTGTAGTTCTGAATATGGAAAGTGGTGTTCAAGCACATTGATAAATGGTACCTCCATTTTGATGTTGTTCTTCATTTCACAGAATGGCGACATTTAAAAAACAGCCTGGAGAATGACAGTTACAAGAAAAAAATGTTCAGATAGCTTCTATTGAAAATCCTCATATGACACAAACACAGAGAAGTTGGCCTCCTGTGACAGGAATATAAAAATAAGAGACCCACATCTGAGAGTTGGCAGGGTCCAAAAAGCAGCTAAAGAGACAGACTAACCAGGCAGGTATTAGAAAATAGCTCTGGGCCTAGCTTTTCATATCTGAACATTGAAGTCATGAACCAGTGTTCTTTGTTCCTACAATGATAATTCCTAACTAGAAGTTTCAATTTTGGTGAAGTTTACATTTCATTTGCAACTTTTTGCATTAAACCATGGTTTTAGAAGATGGGCCTAGAATATTTATGAAAGCATTTATCTCACTTGCTTATACTGACAGGTGATCTTTGATGTTTTTCATGAGATACTAGACCAAGGAAAGGAAATAGTCATCATTATTCATCTTACTTTCATAATGAATTAATATTTCTGGGCAAATACTGTAGATTAGAAGGCACTTTCCTCACCAAACAGTTTTGATTGGTTGCTCTGAGGTTCACATAAATTACCTGATATGTTTTGGTCAATAACATGAGATAGTGAAATGGCCATAAGACAATGTTTACACATCTTTTTTTCTTTTTCTGACTCTTCCTAAATTGCTTTGATAACGTTTAGGAAGAACTGTATGCTTGAGTTCCATGTACAAGACATGTATTAGGAAGAAACTGAAACAGGAGTTTGACGTAGAAGTCTGCTCTCTCTGCAATCAAAGTGACTATCTAACATTGGTAAAATGTAAAATTTGTTGCTACTGGTTCCATGGGCATGGCTTGGGAGGGGGAATGTGACTTGGGCATGACAAACTTTTTTTAAAGCATTTTTTAAAAATGCTTTAAAATGTTTTTTTAAAAAAAGTTCTGATGATCATGCAACACACACTGTGATTGGCAGATTTTTTTTTCTTTTTAAATCAATTTTTTTGCTACCAGTTCACCCAAACTGGTAGTTATTATCACTACCAGTTCACCTAACCAAAGCAAACCAGTAGCATTTCACCCCTGCTATCTAAGAATAGCAGTATACAGCAAAGAAGGCAAACATTGTTCCAAAGTTCAACCTTTTTATTTTTTAAGAATAACACAATGGGCAACTGAAAAGTCAAAATAAGGCAACTGTCACGATCACTTTGGATCAAAGTATATGGAAGAAATTTGGATGAGGAGCCATTGATTCCAAGGGATGGGGAAATATTTGCCCCGGTGCTTGGCCAGAAATGCAGAGGATCTCCATTTCTTTGAAAATTGCAGCCCAGATGACTGACTTTGAAGACAGTTCTCAATCCCCAAGCCCATGAAAACTCTTTTACTGCTATATTGCTGAATAGTAATCAGAACAATATTGTGTGCTTCATAGGGTGGATTACTTAAAAGTAAAAGCTTTCCTGAGATGCAGGCATTTCTCTTAGGTTGACTAAGAACCAATGAACTGCAGCTGAAAGTGAGTTTCTAAACTCACTTCTGAAAGTAAGTTCTGAATCTTGTGTAAATTCTGTATGTAAATTCTGAATCTTGTGTAAATTCTGTATGTAAATTCTGAATCTTGTGTAAATTCTGAATCTTGTGGACACAGAGTTCATTTTGTGCATGATACAGAATCCATTTTGTAGCTCTCAAGCTTGCTTGTTGCTTTCAGTTGTTGTGGGAGAAACTATTCTACTTTCAGCAATGAAAGTAAGAATGATAGGGAGCACCAGCTGCCTTGAACAACAAAATGTCTTGGACCATCCCAAAATAGTTCTCGGCCCCCAAACATATGGAATAATAGCCTGAAATGCCTCTAAGCCCGCTAGAAATGTCTGATTACTCATTGACCATCTGCATCAGTACTCCTTCATTAAGGATGAGTAAAAACAAATACCAAGTTGTTGAGTTTCTGAAAGGGTGAGCAGATCTTAAGGTAGAAGCATTGATAAGGACCATAATCACTTTTATCAAAGTTAACACTTCGAATAAAAATCAGAGCAAACCAAATCAAAGCCTTCTACTTTCTCTCCGGGATTTATTTTAATGGGGAGCAAGGGAGGTTTTCACCCTGGTCTTTCTCCTGACACCATAAAAATGGTTGATAAAAAGAACCATGACAGATATATAATGTTTTAATTTTTAAAACCGTTGATCTGTTTTACAGTGACAAACTGTGTGTGCCTGTCTGAATAAAGTTACACGTTTATCTTGCCTTTGTGATCAGAGTGCTTATACCCCATTCCTGTGGATGGTTCTCAGTCATTTTATCAGACACTCTTTCTGATTCACAGACTAGAATAAATGCTTCACACAAGAATAAATGCATTGGGTTCAATAAAATTCCATAGCAGTAGAGGATAATATTTGTAGCTTGGAGTTGAAATGAGGGGTCCTTGGTGCTCTCTGAGCTGGGTTGCTTTCTTGTCCACTAGGTAACGGGAGTGGCTTGTTGGTTCATTGGTTGGGCTGTTTAAGTTTGCTTCTTTGGCAGTTCCTTGACTAGGGTACTGTTTCCTGCTTGCCTGTTAGAAAACACACTGATGCCAATCACCTTGAACCACGAAGTTTGCAAGTGACACAGGCTGTGAGCACTAAAATTAATCTGGTAATGAAATATTTGTTTCAATTAACTTTACTGACATCATTGTTTCTATGGACCCAATGGGGTCAACCATAGAAGGAAGTTAATTGCACTGTGTTCAAAACATCTTAAAGTAATGCCACACAAATATATCTGAATGGGAATTTGAATGTGGTTCATCGCTCGGTATTAAAGATTAACAAATAGAAGTAGAATGTCACATACATAAAGACCTGTGACAGACAGAAGCCTATTTAAGCTTGTCTCTGGGGCATCTCTTTATGACATGCATGGAGACACTGTGGGCCTTGCCGCTTACTGATTTCCCCAGTGAATCCTCTACTTTACGTTTTTCAGCAAAAGAGAAGCTCATCCCTATGATGAGTTTGATTTTTCTGGTCAAATGATGACTAGCAGCTAGCTACTCTCAGAGAAGCAGTCACAAAAAGTACTGTTGCTAGAGCAATATTGAGCTGTCAGTCCCATGAGGTAGACTGACTCCACAGGAAAAATAGAGCTCTGGTTTATTGAGAGAGGCTCTAGTAATGGAATCTTGCAAATCTGCCTATGTTTTCCCTTCGCACCCTCTTACACCCTATGGAATCAACAAAAAGCAACTCTGAGTCTTATTTCTAATATTTCCCTCCCCCCTGGTCTTAACATATCTTTTTGACCTTGTTGCTGTTGGATGGCTTCTCCAAGGCCATCTCCAACCCAAAGACTAGGATTACATGGACTGGATCAGAGGGATAATTGGCCATCAATTACAGTGCAAGAGGCATCAGGATTGATAGAATTACTTATGGTCAATCATGCTTCTGGTGCTGATTGTGTTATGATTTGATTGCTTATTTGTTCCTTATGACTGTCATTAAGTGTTGTACCATAATGATTCTTGATGAACATATCTTTTCTTTTATGTACACTGAGAGTGAATGCACCAAGACAAATTCCTTGTGTGTCCAATCACACTTGGCATTTCTCTTCACATTTATAGACCAGGCCTGCTATATTCCAAAGGGATTGGGAGATGGTAATTATTGTCCCAAGTATTTAAAAAGGCAGTACAAATGAGCCATATAACTACAGGCCTATTAACCTTTAGAGTAATTAGCAAGTTATATACTAAAGAGTTAGATTCTAAATTACAAGACTGGCTAGAAACAACAGGTGGAATTCAATATGAACAGGCAGAAGATATTATTTTGATTTTATATAATCTTATAAGATCTTATATTTTGATCTTATATAATATCTGTACAAAAAGAAATATCTCTCTATGTGGCTTTCCTTGATTTCAAACAAGCTTTTAACTCAAGTGTTCTTTGGGATAAATTAAAAAACACAACTGTTGATAGGTGCTTCCTCCATCTCACACAAGAATTATATTCTAACTCCATCCTAAGAGTGAAGAGAAAACACCTTGGAGCTCTCTCTGACACTGTAAAAATGCAGAAAGAAGTGTGACAAGGATGTATTTTATTTAATTTATTAATTTAAATTAAAACTCTATTAAAGAGTTTTATATAGATGTTCAACTCATACACAACGTGTTTGGGTGGCACACAACATTAAAAATCAATATTAAAAACTCCAGGACCCACCATGGTGGTGGTGAACACAGTCATGTAAATTTCTCCAGAATCCTCTGCAGATGCTGGACAACCACCTTCTCAGCAACCATCCCTAAAATATCAGATGCAGAATAAAAACTGTCCATCAGGGTGATTTCTAGCAATGGCTTCAGTGTCTTTAAAAGACTGAGACACACTTCCCCATTCCAGGATACAAATACCATCATCAACAATATTTTCAATTTATCATTACTTGGGTAGGTAATGTGTTCACGTAGCAATAGAGGTGTGAATATAATATTATATGATTAGTGTAATACTGATGTAGTAGGTACTGTGTTAATTTGCTCCATTTCGTTATTGTTCTTCTACATTTCCTGATTATTTACCAAATAAATAAATACTCACATACTATGGGAATGTTGTGTATCTATGAACGAGGAGAGGAAAAAAATGTTTGTGGCATTCAAAAGCTTATGCATGCAGCTGAATGCAAAGGATGTACGTCAGAAAATATTTGCTCTGTGAATGTTGCTGTCTAAGCCAGATTCCACAATCAGAGGAGCTTACTACCTGAAAAAGTTGTCCAGTATTATTTTAGAAATTCATCTTTATTAAAAGTAAAAGTTCCCCTCACACATATATACTAATCGTTCCTGACTCTAGGGGGCAGTGCTCATCTCTGTTTCAAAGCTGAAGATGTTTCCCTGGTGATGTGACCGGCATGATTAAACACCAAAGGTGCATGGAACGCTGTTACCTTCCCACCAAAAGTGGTCCCTATTTTTCACCTTGCATTTTTATGTACTTTCGAACTGCTAGGTAGGCAGAAGCTGGGACAAGTAACAGAGACTCACCAATTACGCGGCACTAGGGATTCAAACTGCTGAACTGCCGACCTTTCGATCAACAAGCTCAGTGTCTAAGCCACTGAGGCACTGCGTCCCTTTATTACCACTGTATTTCTCCTCATTCCACAATTTGTTAACAGGTAGTCCCATATAGACACCTCTACATTTGACTTGCTCTGTTATTTTTTTTAAATGTTTTAATTTTTCATTTTTGAATATCAATGTGAGCTATTTAAAAAGGCCCATGTTGAAAGACAAACCTAACTGAATTGATTGATTGATTGATTATTTATTTATGTATATATGTATGTATGCAT
>JANHFP010000434.1:24143-35256 GCA_032468135.1 Calamaria suluensis | reverse complement strand
CCGCAAGCTCACATTACTCTTGAGAAGAACGAGGCCGAAGATGCAAGCCTGAAGATAATGAGACTTCGTCGAAATGTCGCCAGGAAACTTCCAATTCTACGCGGGAGAAAACTCGAATAACTGAAGATCCACATACAAATACCCGCGAAAACCTCAGAAAAAAACACACACACACACACACATAGAGAGAGAGAGATATGTCAACTGCTTACAAAAATTAGATTACTTTTTTTTAAAAAAAATGTTCTGACCAATAAGCATTTGTTTGAGCTAAGAAGTATTTTTGTTTCCTTCTTTAATGCTTGCACAAGCAAGATGAATCATGGAAAAACAAAATGTGAACTAATATAATGATTGTGATAACCTGGGGATTAAAACAACAAAATTCATTCTTTGTGGAAGCTGAAGAGATTTGGAAGGCCACATGTAACTCACCACATTCTGGGATGTCGGGATTAGAATTAATGCCCCTAAAGTGAAAACTCAGACACAAAAAAGAAGTAAACTTGTGAAACTCATTTTTATTTTGTCCAATGAAATGTCCAATGAAAAATAAATAATCATACAATAAAACTCTGTAGTAATAGATACATTTTAGGCAGTTCAGAATAGTAACCAAGTCCATGAATTTACATTAAATAACCAATTGCTAGAACAACTGGTCGTCCAGTTCCATTTTAGTTTGATGTAATATGGGTACCGCCTTAAATGTCCTTCTTTTTACCTGGTTAGAAGATATCTGTTGCAAATATTTTTTTACAATATAAAAGAACATTAACAATGAATACAGTTGAAAAATAAAAATCAAAATAAGTGGAAATGTAAAGCAGAAAAACCAAGCTTGTTTATTTTTATGTTATTTTCAAAGGATTTCAATTTTGTTGAGTTATTGCACAAAATCTCAAGCTTTAATGGACGGAACCCATCTGTGTTTCAACTCAATATGTTTTTCTTAACTTTATTTAAAGCAAATGAGAACCTATAACACAGGCAGAGGGCTTCATTAAGGTTAACTTCATGCTGCATTTAGCAATTGTGGCAAAATAGCTTTTAAATCCAGCAAAATATTTTACTGCTAAAGGACAATTTCCCCTGAGGTAAACAGAAGTAGCCTATCTTTACACTGCACCCACTGAAAACGGTTTTCTGACACTAAGGATATAACAACTGCTGTTATAGTTATTTTTAACAGAAATTCCGTGGGATTCCATCTAAGTGAAATGAATTAAAATTGGGTGGAAGTATGCTTTGACTCTTTCATGCAGCATACCCAAACCCAGAGAGACTGAAATTCTATTGACAAAGAGACAACCCTTTCAGTTCTTATCTAGTTTTCAAAGGGAAGACAACAAGGCAAAAAACATGCATGTGATTTCCCTTCCCCCCATTATTGTATTTTTGTCCACATATTGTGGAGATGAAACATGAAGTAAATATACCCTGGCAATAAGTCAAAGTGAAAAAGACCATAGTCACTATTATTGCTGTAATTAGTCTTTGAAAACTAATTATTTCCAATGAGAAAAAGTCAGTGATCCCACACCTCTGTAAAGTCTAAGGGTTTAACATAAATACAGCAAATCTGCTTAAAAACATTACATAGTTAATAATGAGATATTTCCTATTGTAATTCCAAGTGAAGAAACCTCAACAGAGGAAATTACATCATGAGCATTTTTAAAGTGTAAACCTTTTTTGTAAGTGAATAATGGCTCAAAGTTTTGTAGGGGGAGAGAAAGGTATATATTGCACCACATTCTATGTAGCCCATACATTGCCTACACCCCTTTGTTGTAAACCTCTACATAAGGAAGTCTGGGATTGAAAACATGTGGAAGAGCACAGTGTGCAGTTTTTCCCCTTACATATATATTTCAAGTCCTCACATAATCCTTCGAATGGAGGAAGAAATTTAAACAATTCTAGAAATATCAGTGACAGAGATTAGTCCCATAGAATCCAAATATTAGAACAAATGATTAGTTTGTATTCAAATGTCATACCGAATTATTATACAATAGAACTAGAAATATGTGAAATCCAGACAATATCCATTAGGTTTTTTTACAACACACACCTAATTTTCATTTTTTTACAAAGTATACTTAAAATGAATTTTAACAGAAAAACACACATTGTTAATTTAATTATGGGACTTTTAAATTTGTATTTTTTCACTTACCAATTTCATTCCATTTGGTAAGCAGAATAACATTTTCATGAACTGGAACCCAATACAGGTCACTCAGTACTGATTAATTTTCAAAAAAATAAAGCATTAACCATTATAAATAACATTCTGTTCAAATATCTGCATATAAGAAGAAAATGTTCCACTGTACACATTTTTGTCTTTCTAATTAAAATGCATCCAAATTGTATTGTTTTGCAAGTAAAAGCTATTGTGGCAAGCATAGAACAGAAAAAGAAGCAACAAGAACTAAATTGTCAAC
Organism: Calamaria suluensis; assembly: GCA_032468135.1. Classification (NCBI taxonomy): domain Eukaryota; kingdom Metazoa; phylum Chordata; class Lepidosauria; order Squamata; family Calamariidae; genus Calamaria; species Calamaria suluensis. Next base: position 32,803 of record JANHFP010000434.1, on the reverse strand, counting down.
TGAAGCCAATGGCTTCAAAAGTACTTATTAATGTTGACTGGACCAGTGGTCACCAACTGGTGATCTGCAGACCACTGGTGGTCTGAGAAAATTTTGGTGGTCCGCAAAAAAAAATTTGCATTTTTATAAAGCACTAAATACTATTTATCTTTTTTTAAAAAATCAGATTAGTGGTCTGTGGGATTTAAAATTATGAATTTAGTGGTCCCTGAGGTCTGAAACATTAGTGACCCCTAGACTGGGCAGTATTCAAAATAATTTGGTAATAATTGCCAAATTACTCAGATGCAAATTAAAAATCAAAAGGTATGCTAGTTTGTTGCATCACAGAAAGCATTTTGCTATTTGCAAATAACATTTGCTAACATATGCTTCATGTTTTAAAGTTGCCTATATAATTGGATAAACAAAACATATTTAGACCTTATATATGTGAAACTTTAAATCATCATGAAATATAGATACTCATGAAGAGGGGAACAATCACCATTTCTTGAATGGCAAGAGAAACACATTTCCATTGTCCACCCAGGCTTTTCCCAGTTTGGGGTCAGGTCTACTCTGCTTTTGCAAAAACATCTATATGAACAGCAGATAGTCAAGAGCCATACATTTTACAGTACTATTTCAAAGGGACCATAGCAGAGGTGAAATGTTATGGTTTTGGGTGAACTGGTAGTAAAAAAATACCAAACTGGTATTTCAAACGATCAGCTGTGCTATGTGATTTACGGTAGATTCGCTAGAAAGCAGGAAATCCTGCTTTCTAGTGAATCTACATCACGTGGCACAACTGGTTCCCCCCCCTCGCTGTTCTACTTACCTTCAAATTGCTCCTTTTTCCGCGTAAAGCACACATTTGGTGCACACTATGCATGAACATGTGTGTAGCTTGTGTTTGGAGAGCAATGTGCATGTACACACAAATGCATTTGGCACACACTGCACATGCGCTGGCAGCGAACCAGTGGCAACCAATGGAGGATTTCACCACTGGACCATAGTGTGTAAAACAATGTTTAGAAATCCAAAGAAAATTGACATGAATTATGTCCACAAGCATAGTTAACTAGTAAGAATTGTTTACAAACATTCTTTCTAAATAATACAACCAAGATTCCTATAACCAGGTAATTAAAAATGTCACTTCTATCATCATTCATGACAGTAAAAACAAAGAGAATATAAAAACAAACAATGGTTCAATGGAAATAAGACTCCAAGTACACAATCCGTTATAAACTGATAGAGGAAACTTTCCCACCCCACCATACCCTCTTTCCCATTGAAAGGTATGCAAGAATGCTGATCCATTTTAGGTGACTCATGCAGAAAATGGCCATAATGGACTTTAAATTTATTTAATAGAACTGTTGATTTATACACACAAGTAAAAGGAATAGGTCTGAACTGTAAAACAATACAATCAATACAATAAAAGACTCATTGAGTAAAACACATTACCAATCAAAATTTAATTCAATTAAAACTGAGTTCTCACTAGTTTCAATAATTCCTTTTGTTTGTTAAATGGTCTAAATGCATTTTGAAAAGTGAATTACCTGTGTAATGTAGGTGATTCACATATGTAACATTTTCTATGTTACAGCATACTCTGCACGAGTAAAATATTGAAATACTTTTGCAGTTGTTCTCACATAGAGCATTTGCCATGACCATTTCCTTATCTGAGATTAAAAATAAAATATATACGGAAGAGGAAATTGTCAGGCATGTATTTCAGTTATTCTCTATTAGTCAGAATCTCAGACGATTTCTCTTTATAATTTGATCCAAAATAATTGCACAGCAACAAATAACCTCCATCTTCAGGCTAACAATGATTTTCAACTATAAATGATTTCATTGTACATAATTTCACATTGATAGCTCTTGAATATTTAAATATGCATGTAAAAAAGGCTTAGAATAATAATTTTTTTATAGCCAAGTTCTTCCTCTATTTAGCCAAACTTCAAAAAAGTTACAAATAAACAGAACATTATACAGGATCTACAAATCCGGTTTAAAAATTTGAGGCTTCAAAATCAGGGTAGTCCAAATGGACTTATAGGAAAATCCACACATTAACAAGATAGCTCAAAAGACCAGGACAAATGAAGACAGACAAAAAATTGCTGTCTTAGAATTTTACTAATCCTGCCAGTTTAAAGATGGTGATATTATCAGAAGTGACAGCATACGCTGAAAGAAAGGAGAGATGTTTTAAGGTTGGTCCCAAGTGGTAGGACTTAGAGTTCAAGTATTTCCTATTTGATCTGAGCTCACCATAGCAAAGTGATATAAAATAAAATAAAAAGACAAAGAGAGAAAAAGAGAGGGATGAGTTATTTTACTTTTGTTCCATACATTCGATTAATATCTTCTTGATAATGTGCAGTAAGCTCTTTACGCTTTAGTTTGAAGGCATCTGTCACCAAACCTGTTTCAGGGGTCCAAGATTCAGGGGACAACCGAATTTTGAGGGGAATTTCAAATTTCTCCAGATTAGCTGTAACAGAAAGATAAAATTTTAGTTTACAAATTATATGTTTAAACAGTTATTATTATCCTCTCTCATTCCTTTCAATAGGAAACCTATACACCCAAGGCTATTTAAAATGTAAGGAAAATTAGGAATAAGGCTACCAATCTGCATTGAAAAAATATAGATGACTGGCAGCAAAATATAACAGCTTTTACAATGCTTTCTTATTTCTTATTGTCCAGTGGGAACTCAGATTATATAAACATGACTGATTGATAAATACATTTGAAGCCAAAGAGATTACTTCTGAATCTTGCTCTTTCCCTTGATTCACACATAAAAAAGGGTTACAATTTTTGTGTCTGTTGAATCATAGCTGATCCAATATTTGGCAGAACTTCCAAGATTCAATATTCTGAGTTAAAAATAAAATACTTTTTTTCTATTTTGGGCACATGGATGCTTCTTTCATATTCTGATTGTGGGCTTCTTGAAATCATCTGGTTTTGTCATAACTGAAAACAGGGTGTTGAGATACAGGTTTGGGCAGTCTTGTGGGATTTGTTTGTTCCTATCCTGTTGTTGTAATAATAATAAATATAAATCTTAAGAATATATTTCAAAATATATCTAGGGGATACTAGCAAATCCTCATGAATTCTTAATAATTTTGTTTTACATGGTAACTTGAACAAAATTGGTAACTTACCTGTTGTAGCAGCCTCAGCTAAAAGCTTCTGTACATCTTTCTCCACTTCAGAATTATTACAAATCTCTTCCAATGTTCCTCTGAATCCTTTCTTTCTTGCTAACTCTTTAAGTTCTTTATGATTTGGCACAATAAATCCAATGATATAAGAATGGAAACTAATACAAAGAAATATGTACAATTTCATAATTAAGTTGCTTATCTGTTTTATAAAACGTTAGTAATCTTCTACCAGCTCATTATATATTTTTCTAAAAACTTCCCCCAAATATAATGAACAAATATTACTTTAGTCACAAAGGTTTCAATTGTGACAGCATTCACAGTTCTTAATCCATTATTTTTATGTTCTTCAAAATTGCAGGAAAGCCATCATACTGGTTGTAAATCAGAAATATTTAGCAGCAGAATGGCATTATAGAAGATTCCTTTAACTGCCAAGGTTGGAAGGAACTTTAGAGGCCTTCTCATGCAACCATATGCTCAGTACAGAAATCCTCTTGCCATCCCAGAGAAATATATATCCAATAGTTTCTTGAAAACGTTCAGTGATATAGCATTCACAACTTCAAGAAATACTCCTTATTTTGAATTTGGATTTCTGACTAAAAAGCTTTCACTCATTGGTTCTTGGGTGCTCCAGATAATAAATCTACACCTTTTTCCTGGTGACATCCACTAATGTAATGGAAGATTTCTACAAGCCTTAATATTATCTTCTTAAGGTTTCAACCCTCACTGTAGGTTTTAATCTGAAAGCTTTTTTACAATCTTCGCCACTCAACATTTTGTTTAACTGTGGCCTATGAGTACCATACTTTTATTTTAAAAACCCAAATTGTACTGGCTTTTTTGGCAGCTGCAGGACAGCTTACGCCCAGGTTTTTCTTAAAAGTACTATCTATCGTTAAGTCAGGTACCATTTCTCTTGTACTTGTGAAACTGATTTTTCCTAAGTGTATCTTTCCTAAGATACCTTGTACTTCGTATCAGAAAACAGAATTTGGACATCAAAATAATGAAAATATGTTAAACTGGGAGAATAGAGAAGTCTTAGACTAGTAATGATAATAGGAAAGTCAGGAAAAAGATATATTTTTTCATCTAATAACTAGTGGATTTTAATTTGTTAAGCCTCTAGAATTATTAAGGAAGAGACAAAAAAGATTTGGAATTTGAGAGTTAAATGCTCTATCAACTAAAAACACAAAATGAAAAACAAACAATAAACTCTGTCAGGCAAAAACATGATCTTTTTCCTCAGGCAAAAATCTATTCTCTACTTCTCTTCTTTGGAGCTCTTTATTTTTCTTAAAAGGGCAGAGAAAGGTGATGGGTGACTCAGGGCTTCAAGACACTCTAGGGAACCTGCCCGGTGAGATAACTTTGGGAGGGAGAACTTCAGGATTTTAAAAAGTATCCTTCTAGTATACACAGCTGTAAGAAGCAAACAGGCTCTAAGTTGAGGGATCATATGAAAATTCTGATTCTGGAGACTTTGGGAGAAAAAACTTATCAACAACTATCTTTCAGAAACAGCTGAATAAGGACATTTCTGGCAGTAATTCAACATTAACTGAAGTAACCTAACAGTACCTAATGTTGAGTACAGCTAAAAGGAATATATTTTGTCTACAAAATGTGAACAGGTTTAAAAGGAAAATGTTTTTTCATAAAAACACACAATACCAAGAAAGACATTTCTAGAAAAAAATTGTTGCCCATGCAAAAATGAACACAAAGTTAACTGCTTTACCTGCTTGCATATACACAAATATTATCTACCAGGGGAAGATTCTTCAAAGCTGCTTCAACTTTACCAAGAGAAACATATTCACCTGCTTGAAGCTTTACAAGATCCTTTTTACGATCTATTGAATGGGAAATTAAAATGTTATAATGAATAAACCATATGAAAATTATGTGTAAGATTAGATTATAGTCCTATTCATTTCTGCTTTAGCATTTAACAAATCTGGATAGGACAACTTTAATTTAACAAGTCTAAAATGTCTTAGCTTTTATTTTGAGTTTTCTAAATAAATTTACACATAACAGTAAACCATAATCAAAGCATAAACTACTCTGTCAAATGAATACTGATTTGGAAATTAACCCAATTTATTAAAGTAACAAAGTGAATGCAATGCCTTGCCCACTGTGAATCTTCTCAGAACTCTAATAATCTCAGATTTAGTCTAATAGTTACATCAAAAACACTATCTAGTAAAGAGATGGTAGTCTAAAAAGAAATATCCAAAAAGATATATTGTCCAAAAAGGCAAAAAGAAAGCAACAAAGATATAGACTTTTATCTCTAAATAAGCATAAACAAGATTATTTTATTGTTCTGCAACTGAGTAATCACCGTGATTGTAAAAAGGTAAAGGTTCAAAGCTGAAGAGCCAGAGCCATCCAAAGATGTCTCTGTGGTGATTCCATTTCCGGTGGCACTCAGGGACAGTCGGACCAGGACAAGCCTAGTCCTGGGTGTCTGATTCTTCCCTGTTGGTGGGCTCTTCGGAGCCAAAGGTTGCCTTGCAGGGGCGACAGACCCAAGGGGTGCACGCCTGGAACGTTATGGGGATGGCGGTCCCCCCTGAATTATCCAGGCAAGCCCTAGGAGCCCCAGGTGGGGAGGCAGCTGCTTGAGCCACCATTTTCACCAAGCACAGAGCAGAGAGCTGTTTGTGGATTAACACTTGCGGACTGAGGTGCTACAATGTTGCGGTTGAACTGTCAATCTTAATAAGTGCTCCAGCAGTGAGTCAGAGTTTCCAGTTTTGTGGATTGCATGGAAAGAGAGGGGAGTGGGCTTCTGCTCCCCTCTTCATAAGTGGCAGTATGAGCATTTTTTAAAAAAAAGTGGCTTTTTGGCTTTCTTCATGTTTCTTTAAGAGCATGGAATAAAATAATTTTAAAAATGCTTTGCGGAGGTTTTTTGGTGATCTGGGCGGTGGACACCCCAATGTTGAAGGGAACAGGAATGGCAGCCCCCTAATTCCACCTGAAAACAGACTCTTTTTATTTATTTTTCTTTGCCTTCCTCTTGACTCCCCCCTTATGTGGCCTCAGAGAACAAAGGAAAATAACTCTGGCAACTTTGAAAGACTGAACCAACACTATCTGAGGTTTTAAAAGCCATTAATAAGTGGAGTGACCAGATGCAAAAAGAGGCAGCAGAATTTAGACAAGAATTGAAAAACATACAACAAGCCACAATAGAAAATAAACAGATGGATAGAAAAGATGGATAGAAAAAGAAAATAGATTTAAAAAATGGAAATATTATAAAAGGAAAATCAAGAGGCTGGAGAATGCAATGTTAGTAATGGAGTTAAGAGAGGTTATCATGCTTTCTGAGATTTCAAAATGTGGTGAAGGAGGCGGGGGAGGACCTGAAAGACATTAGTCACCTTTTGGCAGAATTAATTGGGCTAGACAAAACATTAATTTTGGGAGACATTGATGTGATTTATAGAGTGAACTCAAGTTATGCTAGAAATTAATAATGTCCCGAGAGAAATTAATATTAAATTTCTGAGACGAGCTACATGGAATGAGGTGCTGAGGGCGATGAGGGGGGGGAAACTCTGAGATACAGGGGAATGGAGATTGTAGTATTGAAACAGATTCCCAGGAAGATAAGGGAGACCAGGAGAAAATATCAATTTTTGACCAAGAAAAATTAAAAATATTAATTTTAGATAGCTGATGCTAGAGTTGTTAGTATTCTGGGAAGAAAAAAGATATAAATTAAACAATTATGAGGACGCGGAAGCTTTCTACACTGAACATAAATATTTCCTAGAAAATGAAGAGCTGGGGCCTGGGGCGGAGGGGACAAGACCAAAAGAAAGAGGGAGGAAGGAGGCCTGGCAGGCTGGATCTGGAGAGGCGGGTGGGATTTCGCCCATGAGACTAAGGTCACAAGATAAATAATGATGTATTACTAATGTGCTCGATAGATCATGAAAAAGGTAAATAGAAAACTGGAAATTTAAGTAATTATTTTAGTTAATTATGTGTCAATGCGGGAACAGGAAATACCTTACTGTTAGTCAACTGTACAATATAAATGCAAAGTGTAATAATCTTAAAACTATGATCTTGTGATGTACTAAACCTTTTAACCTTGATAAACAAGATGTTGTATTATCAAATGGATTTAAACTCCTATACCCTTTTCCCCAATCTAAAGAATACCAATAAAATATTTTTGGACAGAGACGTCTCTGTGGTCATGTGGCTGGCATGACTAAATGACAAAGGCACATGGAACATTGTTATCTTCTAACCAAAGGTAGTCCCTATTTTTCTACTTGCATTTTTTACGTGCTTTCGAACTGCTAGGTTGGCAGAAGCTGGGACAAGTAATAAGAGCTCACCCTGTTACGCAGCACTAGGGATTTCGAATCACTGAACTGCTGACTTTTCGATCAACATGCTGATTGTAAGAATAGATAAATTTAATAAATTGTGTCTTACACTCTTCTCAGTGTGTTGTGTTCAACACCCAGAACTGCTACCAATTGCCACTGATTAGGAATTCTGATAACTTAAATCTATATAGTTGGAAGGTGCTTCAGCTAGAGAAAACTAATATAATGTTACAGGCTTATTCTAGAGAGAGCCTTAATAAATCCAATGAATCAAATATTCTGTTTTCCTCTGTTCAATCCTGTCCTTGTAGATTGCCTAGATAAATCCTTGCATTTTTCTTGGCAAAGTTTTTCAGAAGTGGTTTGTCATCATCTCCTTCCTAGGACTGAGGGAAAGTGACTGGCCCAAAGTCACCCACTGACTTTATGCCTAAAACAGGTTTAGAACTCTTAAGTCTACCAGTTTCTAGCCTGATGCCTTAATCATTATACCAGATTCTCCAAAATATTGAAAGTAAATGCAATTTTAAACAAGAAATGGACTCTCAAAAGAACATACATATACTTAGCATTAAATATATTCAAATAAATAATAGAGAACCATATCTATCATAGTGAAATGATTTTCCAGCAAAAAGTATTTCAATCACATTAAGTTTTGCATACTACACTCACCAATAATTTTTAGACACCCATCTGATTGGAATTCCCCAATATCGCCAGTGTAGAGCCACCTCTCTCCAGTCTCATCGACCATAAAATCAGTTTTGGTTCGTTCTTTATTTTTGTAGTATCCCATAGTTATGTTTGGACCACCAATAACAATCTCACCTCTAGGGTATGGTTTATCTGTATTAAAGTATCCACCTATAGAAAATATATATTTCAAATTCAACACAAGTGAATTTGTATGTACAAACACAAGGATACACTGAGAATGTGAACTGGAAAAGCTCTACAATGAAACACTTTGATGGACTAGAAAGTATGCAATCACACACACACATTATTATTATTATTATTAATTTGATTTATATACCGCCCCTCTCCTCGCGGACTCGGGGCGGTGTACAGCCATTCA
>JANHFP010000434.1:13559-24043 GCA_032468135.1 Calamaria suluensis | reverse complement strand
GTTGGATTTACCTGGCTGTAGCGGGACGCCGGAAACCACAGCCACTCTGTCTTGGAGGGGTTGAGCTTTAACCTGTTAACCTGACATAAAAGTAGTTACTGTGCAGATGGTTCAACTAGACATAGTGAACTGTGTAATACAACAATTAAAGCTGCAGGCATAATTCTAACAATGAATTCAAACAATTCAATGAATTGACAGATGTCTTTCTAGCATCCTACATAGAGGTGGTTGTTCTATTATTCAATACGGGTCATCTGCTTGGTTGGATAAGAACCGAAATGAAGTTCTATCAATCTATAAATTCTGTTCAAGAAAAATAAATCCAAAAAGGACTGACTTAGTTTGGAATCAAAATGCAATATTCAGTTTTCTTTCTACTCTTCCCAAAACATTCAAGATAAATTCAGGTTTGCAGTTAACGTTTTCAGTAACGATGTAATTAGAAACAAATTACAAAAAACAGGTTAATTGAAAAAACTATAGTGTGTCTAATATGCCCAAAAATGGCACCTATAATAAATATTTGAATTAAAGGCTTCTTTAAGCTAAATCCAGTATAAGTGACTGTTATCACTATTTTTAGAGTGCCAGCTTCACAGTACTAGCCTTTTATATTTATCTTATTAAGAATGACTAAATTTTTCCACTGTGTGATCCAAGTATAAACAGCAAAAATAATTTATTATAATTTTGATAAAGTCATTGCAAATATTATGGAAGATTTTAAGACCAGCAATTTTTTCTGTGTATTATTTTCACTTAATATTTATTGATCATGTTTAAAGTATTTTAAAATACAATGTTTAGTGAAAGAACCCTAACTACTTGAAATAGAATAAACAAGTATTGGTAATCTCTCAACTTACATTTTTTAAAAATATTTTTTGTTCAAATTCATGTGCACCATGTCAAATTACTTGTTTTAAGAACTAGCTATAAGAAGTGCAGCTAGAAAATATATATTAAAAAGCATGTGTCAGCAAAGCATTCCCAACCTGCTCTCGAGTTGCCAGCATGTATCATGCATGTACTTCGCTTCTACATTACATATGGCTGTGATGGTGAACCTATGGCATGCGTGCCACAGGTGGCACACGGAGTCATATTGGTGGGCACGTGAGCACAGTTCCACTGCTTTTTGGGCCCATCGGAAGTTGGAAAACAGGCTGTTTCTGGCCTCTGAAGGTGGGTGGGGAAAGCCCATTTTTCACTCTCCGCTGGCTTCAGAGCCTCTCTAGGAATCTTGGGAGAGCGAAAACGGGCTCCCCCCCCCCCCGAGGCTGAAAACAGCCCGTTTGCCAACTTCTGGTCACACATGTGTGGAGGGCGGGATGCACAGAATTATGGGTGTGGTCACGCAGGCGACATCCCCCTGCCGTGCACTTTTGGCACGCAATGGCAAATAGATTAGCCATCACTGACATATGGAAAAAAGAATTAGATACTAATTCTGTCTTTCAGAGAGCCCTCAAAAGGCCTGTCCTGAAAGCAGAAGAACCTGCATAGTAGCTACAACACATATCATATTTTGATTTTAACTCCCTCATGATTTTGGTTTTAATATTAATTGAAATGTTGTAAATGGTTTTAGCCCATGTGTAAATTGTTGGTTTTATTGTATGTCCCCAATTTCACTTTATTTCAGCTAGGCAGCCATATAAATTTGATAAATAAATTAAAACTATACAACCTGTTCGGTCAACCTACTTTTTAACTGCATGAAAGCAATGGCCCCAGATTTGTACACATTCTTTATGTTACTGAATTTGATACCTTGACTCAAAAATATGCAATGAGGCACCATTTGGGCTAATTTAAGGTTGCAAACAGACCAACTGACAGGACAGTTTTAGTAATATATAAATAAAATGTTCTCCTGAGATAACAAGATCAATGTCTGTGCCTGAGGACAGTCACATAAAATCAACAATACTAATATTTTTTATACTAAAAAAAAACCCCCAGTTACAATGGAAGGAATTGTATGGGCATGCAACACGTTATTTATTCAACCAACTGACAGTCAGAGGAACTTATTTACTGCTAACACATGAAAACTCAGGACCCCTACATCTACGTGGACTGTATCCCATCTATGATATATCCAGGGCATGTTCCCTAGATATAAAACTAATCAGGATAGTCTTTTACAAAAAGACAAGGATTAGTCTACACACAATCTTTTCGGGAAAAATGGAGTTCATAGGATTCCCTCTTACCAAGGGAGATTATATTTTCTCTTGGCTTATGACCACTAGTGACCTATGTGCTATATTTAAGCTTTATTTTTATAAGAGATATATATACTGCTTTTCATTGGATAGCTATCTCCTCCTCCACAAGTCTGTGAAGTTGACAAAGCTGGGGGAGTATGATTGGCTAGTGAAGTAGAGAGCTTCCATAGCTGAGAGACTAGAACCTGGGTGTCCCAGCTCCTATTCCAACACCTCACTATACCACAAGGACTCCCACACCTCAGCTGAAAGTGAACATCAATGGTCTCATTTTGTGCCAAATATTTTAAATACCAAATTTCCTAATGGCTTCATGCAATGATCACAATTACCCACATGTAGAACATAGGATAGCATAGAAGGAGTATTACTTTTTAAAATAAAAATAGCAAACATAAAAAGTGTTTTGAAATCAAGATGGCCTCTTATAACCAATAATCCATCTGTTATTTTTCTCATCAGGTGAAACTGCAACACCAGGAGGCTACAAATAAAAACCTATAAGATCAGATGGACCAAACTGCAGGAGGTCAGCAGCAACAAGGATGGATGAACTAGTTTTCATAGCTCCTCTAAACAAATGGCAGAATGGGGGTTATCCAGATCTTATAGGAATCTTGCTTCAGAGGGCAGACACTGCTAGAGGAAAGATGTGCTTCTGAGTCTTTCTAAATGACTGTGTCATAGGTAACAGTCAGCACATTCTCAAATGCTGAGAATGGTGATAGGACTCTGCTGTAACTGATGTTAACAATAATATTGAAAAACAAATGTCCTTAATTCCAGAGTTATCAAGGCTTAACAGGTTCAGCGTGTTAGGTGCTATGAGATGAAAAATTCAAAATCTCTAATTTCCTATGTTGTAGGAAAAGAGATAATTGCCAATTTTTCAGTCATTGCCATTTAATAAGAGATTCAGGATCTCAGCTTCCCCTTTACTTTGATGAGATAGTATTTAAGAGGCATTTTACAGCATGCTGGTGGGAACTATACAAACCTAGAACAAGATAGTTAGAGGCGTCTTAAACTTAGTAGAACTGAAACAGAATCTAAAATATGGGAGAGGAACAGGGCTATGGCCTGACAGAATCCTCTGGGGCTGGAATCTAACAGCTCAGAACCATGTCCAATCAAATGTTAACAGCAAAATTATTGAAAATGTGCTTTATTTCCCAAAACTTGTATTATATGTTCTTTAAAAAAATTAAAACCTCCCAAAATTACTGAGGAAAAACACATACACACAAACATCCCAGGATGTTATCAACACAATGCCCACATGTCCTGCAAATATTAGTTATCGGTTCCAACCATTAAGGTTCCAACCATTAATAAATGTTCTATCTGTTCTAAACAACAGCAGGAACCCTGTTTCTCACTCTCGGACAGTGTTGATGATGTGCCACATACAGATGGAAAAAAATATGACATGTAAGTCATATTACCATAAAGATTATCCCTACCCCACCTCGTTGGTGACTATGAACAGTTTCTGCACGGTGGATTTGAAATCCATGAATAATCACTGAGGGAAAAAGTGACAGCCTGAAATGCCACTGCTTTTAAAGCACAGACATAAACTAATAGGGACTTAGTTTAGAACTTAGAGAAATTAAATAGCGAACCTGCCCTCATTTTGCTACTAACAATCAAGTTTTTTTGATATGTTAATGTATTCAACCTTTTCCAAAAGAACCATCACACAATTATTAAAGTTTCTTCCTACCTTCTTCCCAATTCATCAGCTTGATTTCACAACAAATTAATGGTGCTCCCACTCTGCCTGTTGTGTAGTCCCAAACTGAAATTTAGAAAAATAAAATTTAATCAAAAAATTCAGAAATAGTTTCAGTAGCAATCTATCACAACTAACAATATGCAATGTCATTGCTTTGAAATAAAGTCAACCACTATGCTGATAACATCCAATTATATTGTTACAATCTATTGCCATACTGATCTACAAATACTACTCACCTTCTGTTATTGTTCCAGCCCCAGAGGATTCTGTCAGGCCATAGCCCTGTCCCACAGGACAACAAAAACAGATGTTCATAAATCTCTGAGTTGCTGCAGAAAGTGGAGCTCCTCCACACAGTAAGACCCGTATCTTCCCACCTAGCAGCATCCGGACTTTCCGGAAAACAAGGCTAACAGAGAGAGAGGAGTGGGAAAGAAGAACATGAAAAAGTTGTTTCTTTTATTTAACAACATCAGTTTAATTGGGCATGGCATATATAACTAATCAGAAGATTTAACTAACTTTGCAAAAGGATGTTTCAGAAAAAATGCAACTGCATCCTATATGTGGCTACCAAGAAATAAATTATCCTCTTCTCAGTAGAACATACCCTAATCAGAACATATGTTACAGCAAAAGACAGATAAACAGATTTATACAGTAATTTGTTATTTTCTTTTAAACAGTGTAGTTGGAAGTAATTTTCCAAAATAACATTACTGTTTTATAAGCTTAACTTCTACCATTTCCCAAATGGGCTCTTTTTTGGAGCCTAGCAGCCCTTCATAAAAATGTTGCTCTTTAGAGAAAAACAAATCAACCTCTCTTACCAACCTGTCACAAACTGGAGTATTGTAGCCTTTTGAAATCTGTTCCATCTTGTAATTATAAGCTAAAGTAAACAAATTGCGCTGAAAACTGGACATTTCATTAACTCGATTCATAACATTTTTGTAGATTCGATCCATGATTTCCTAGTTATAGAATTAAATTACATCAAGCAGAGATAAATTGCAGTGTGTCATACATTTATTACAGTAATCTGGAGGAGTACTATAAGGTTTAACATTAGATAAAAACTTAAGATTTCCCCAATAATTTGAACATTCAAACATTTAAGAATACAATTTCAGATAAAAGGCAAAGCTTTGAAACTATTACTGCAAAAGAATAATCAACAATTATTACAATGGTCCTAATTTTTTCCCCCTGCTCACATTCACATTACTTTTCACTAATTAAACATAAGGCTATAATGATTATTTAAACATTTTGTATTATTGGGATCCTTTAAAAGCCTGGAAGACAGAGGAAAGATGAATGCATAGTATCATATAGCAAAGAAAGCTGCTTTTTGGTTGTCCTTTTTTCAAGCAAGGAATTACATGATTGCCAGGTACAAAAACTATTTTAAGGATTCCAATTTATTTATAATGCTTTTTTACAATGTTGATTGAATTAAAATTTACATTTTCGCTTTCCCTCTCCCTCTCTCATCTCCTCCCTGAGGTATGCTTACTTAGAAAAGACTGGAATAATGTTTTGCTATACCCTATTTTCCCCAAAATAAGACATTCCCTGATAATAAGCCCAGGCCGGCTTTTGAGTGCATGGCAATAAGGCCAAGCACTTATTTCAGGATTCAAAAAGATATAATACATTCTTCTCTGTCCCCTCTCCCTTCCCTCCTTATTGCTCTTTTATTTACTTCTGTATTTTTTATAATACCTAATAACTTAATAAAAAAATATTTGGAGGAAAAAAGTATTTGCAGGATGGTATCCCCATCAGTGGGATAAACTGGGCACAATCCAGATTACTTTCCTTAAATATTGCATCTAGTGGGACTCAGGAAATGTGCATTTTTCTGCAATAGCCCCTATCCTGATGAATACCCTTCATCCTTCCATATTCTGTCCTGGGGAATAAAAGATCTCAGTCTTTTCTGTAAGACCCTTCATGTATTTGAAGGGTATTATACATACCCTTAGCTTTATTTTCTAAAAAATCAATGTTCTCAATTCCCTTCAATGTTTTTTTCAAAAAGCTTAATTTCTAGTCCCCAATTATCCTAGTTTGTCCAAATTCTTCTTAAAATATATCCCCATGAAATAGATACAGTAGCTGAGTTAGATTTTGACCAACATAAAATTTAGTTAAAACCCTTGATTAGTTAGTACCCAATCAATTCATGACATTTTTTTCAATATTCAAACCATTATTTTCTAGCTGAAATAAATTATACCAAGCACTGATAAACTGCAATGTTTTTTCCAATAAGTATTCTACCAAGCCAGATATGCTCAATAGGATGCATCTGCATTTCACCTGTATTTCCTAGGGTAATAACTAGGCTATTTCTTGTTCCTATCTCATGGTTTTCTCCATTTAGAAGGAAAAGTTGTTACAGACTATGTTGCCTCTTAGCTCTTCTTGTTCATTTGGTTAGTGAACTTGGTTTCTGGAAATAGGCTCCTTTATATTCCAGATTCAGTTTACTTATCCTAAAGCAACCAATCACTCTTTATTCATGCATTTTTAAGAAGGTTTTAAGCATACAATACAAATATTTCTCTTTAAAAACATACTTTCCATAATTACAAAACTCACACACTGCTCACAAATATTTTCCATATATATATAACAATATTTTAATGTTGCAGACATCAACTTACTGGAACAGCTGCCATTAAAGTTGGCTTCAATGAAGACACATCACCTTTACTCCCTTTCTTTATTTTAGATGACTGAAAGAAAAATAGACAAAGTTTTCTGTTGTCAAACTGTTTTTATTTGCTCACAATGTGGCATATGCTAAATAAAAAAAATAGAAAATAGAAAATAGGCCAAGAATATTTGTCAGAAATAAAAAAGAGCACTGATTTTTAAAAAAACACTTCCATTTTGCATTTAGAAAATACTGTGAAATGTATGGTGTCATATTTGGAGATTTCTATATGTTGAAAAAGCTTACCTGATCACTTAGAGTTTGAGGTGATGAATAACCAATTCGACAACCATGGGTCAAACAAACAAGTTCAGCACTTAACTCTAAAACATGAGCAAGAGGCAAGTAGCCAATGTAGGTGTCTTTCTCTCTGAAAACAAATTAAAGTATTTGTCAAATTATGCCAAATCATTGCTAAGACAATAATAATAGATTCTAAAACACATCTTGGCATACTGTTGCATCAAGAAAACAACAGAAGAAAGCATAACAATATGGATAAAAGATGAAGATTCTTTTATGGTATAAAGAAAAACACATCTGTCCCTAAGGATGAAGCCCAAATGCATTTAACTACATAAACTGTTTACAGTTCTGTTAAGTAACTTTTCTCCATGCACTGTTCCTTGTTAACAGTAGTTAAGCACAACTGAAAAGAAATCATAATTTCCAGTGGGATTTTCTTCTATTATTTAGTTTTCTATGATGACCTTGATTTAATGAAAGTATTATCATTGATTATAATATTGTAAAGAAATATAAAAGCTATTTAAACCCCTAAAGCGAATTTTATACATACCCCAAATTTGGAATCCTTTCAGCCATTCCCGTTATGCTAGAAATAAGATTACAATGAGAAATCATGACACCTTTTGGGACTCCTGTAGAACCACTTGTATACATAATAACTGCAATGTCAGATGATACTGGTTTCAACTTCTGTTTGAAAGATGCTTTACAAAAAGAAAGGGTACAAACATAAATATTCATTAGATAAAAATATTTTTAAATTGTCCCCAAACATACACATTCTAATAGATATAACCAATTTCCTTCTCTTGACAAAGCAACAGCCAGCACACCCTTAGTCTTGTAAGCTTTCAGCAATCAATAAAAAATGTCTATGGAGATTCTTTGTCAGCGGATACCATGGTTGTCCCAAAAATGCTTTTTCAAAAGGCAACTGGACTTTCTTGCTTTTTTTTCTCCTGAAGACCTTTCAGTCAGAACTGAAGAAGTTTCTTGGATGAGAAGTGAATTGTCCTCAAGGGGGTGAAAGTCCACTTGCCTTTTGAAATAGCATACTGAAACTAGAATGAAAAATGTTTCCATGATATTCTTTTTTAAAAAATAAAATAAAATATACTTTATTAAATTTCTGAAAAAATATAAAATATAAAAAACAAGAGAATTAAAAAGAAAAAAATAGGGACAGGCATGTGCAAAAGTGCGGAGGAAAAAAATAAAAAAGAGAAAAGGATCACTTCCAACTTTTTATATATAGTTAAAAAATAAGGAACATTTAGATCAATTAACCTTTTGATCTAACATTAAATATTATACAATACTTCTATAATAGACAATTCTAATTATCCAACCCCCAAATTAATGAACATGTTATTGCAAATAGGCATCAACTTTTATTGAAAATGAATGTTGTTTATTTATATTCCACTTTCATTATTTTTATGAATAACTGAAAACTGATTAAATGGGCAAAATTTTGAATATAATATGCTAGATCAGTGGGAAAATATGTGGACTAAGGGACTGAAATTCACTTTGAGCTATAATTAGAAAGATATTTTTTTAGAAATTGATATTTAATACCTGATAAATTCTCAAATATGTATAATGGTGTGTCAAAGATATGCTGGAAATGTAAGAACTCTGAAGACACATTTTATTACCCTTGCAAGACTAATAAGTATGAAGGCTAAGAATTATTGAGATCATGTATGTAGTTTGAATTAAAGAACTTTTAAAATAAGTGTACAATAGAAAATATAGGTATTTCTTTTAGGTGTGACGGATAAGTGATTGATGAAAAAAAATTTTATATATATAACTGCAACAAGACTTTTGTATGCACAAAGATGGAAATATGTATGTGGGTATGAATGGGTAGTAAAGTTAATGGAACTGGTTGAGATGGTGAAATCAACTATCTTTACTGAAGAAAATATTTTTTCTAGTTTTGTTTCTATGTGGTTGCTACTTTTAATTTATTTATTCTTTTTACTAAAACCCAAAATAAATACTGTGTTGTTTCTTTCTTTCTTGCTTTCGTGCTTTTCTTTTAAGTTTTCCTCTCTTGATATCAACAAAAAAAAATTAAGTACATTTGTTTTAGGTTTACTGCACTTTTGTAGAGGATAAATAAGTGTTAGCCACATGTTCTTAGGAAAAGATATAGACATATTAAGGAGCTGCTAACCGAAGCTACAGGTATGCCCAAGCATGCTGTTAGTGCACTGTTTTTCTTCAGATCAATGTTATCATATATCTTGGCCTCCATTGGTACGCATTTGTGGACCTATTTATGAAGGGAGCCTGTCATCGTTCCTATTGCAGAAGCTGAATTCACGCTCCTCCTTGTTTAAGGAACTACAGTTAACTGATATCTTCTTTTAAAGAATTAGCATGATACAACATTTTTTTAAAAAATGATTGTTTGGATACACTGCAATGAAGATCTAACCCGAAACATATTCATTTAAATTATTATCCTCTCTTGGTTCCCCCCCTCCCAAGAAACACACACAGCTGTTTTACATTTTAGTCATAACATAAGCCCTACTAGTTGAACATTGACAGCATTCAGCAGCAATAGTTTTCCAGGATTCAAATAGCTTTATTTGGAAATATGCCAAAGACTTTTTGTTCAATCTCTGTTTTCCTTTTCTATTCCATCACCATAAGAAAAAAAATCAATTGATTGAACAGTACATACTATTTTCTGTTTTTTCTCCAATAGCTTGAACAGATGACATAGTTTGAACAGTAACGCGTTTTGGAAAATCAGACCATGATGTTGGCTTGCCATCCACAGTAATAATGTGACGTAATAGAGGAAGCTGAGAAACAATATACTATAGAGAAGAAACATATATGCTTAGAATCTTCACCACACATAGACTTTTAAACTAAACTATAATCAGCTTAAGATCAAGTAACAGACATTAAAATATATATTTACTTCACATCTACTTCAGTCCATTCTACTGCTGACACTTTTTTTGATAGATATTTTAAAAAACATTTGGCAGCATATTATCTGTTTTTATATATAGCAGATTATTCAAAGATGCATGCTGGCTATCAAGTTTTTGGCCCATGAAGCTAATATTCAAAAAAGATGTTAGCAGTCCTTTTATGGGAAAATCCTCAGATATGACATGATTTTTCCATGCTTTGTTCTACAAACAGATAATAACCTATTTTGTCATTTTTAAGATTTACCAGCCTTTCCCTCCTTTCCATTTTAAGTTGCTTACAATGTAGGAATGAATAATGGACATAACACAGCATTTATAAGATAGTTGCTCAGAGTTGCCTGCACTCTTCCTTTGCCTGTAAGTTATATGTATTATAAGCACTTATGACGCAAAGGCAAAAGATGCTTTGGACTACACAGGGTTGTTCATGTATAACCTCTTTGCCACGCCTTAAGGTAGCTGAATCTCTTCCAGAGATTATATAGGAAAAGGGCCTTCTCTGTGGCTGGCCCGACCCTCTGGAATGATCTGCCACCTGCACTGCGAAGGCTCCCGGACTT
>JANHFP010000434.1:0-10552 GCA_032468135.1 Calamaria suluensis | reverse complement strand
GCCCAGGGTGAGCCTCCCAACTTAGAGGGGAGACTGCTGGGAAGCAGAAGGCCAAGATCGAGGGAGATCTGCAGGCCCGATACCAGCAAGCCTTCCAACGCTCGCTGCTGTCCCACCGGCCTCTCTGGACGGCCACAAAAAGGCTGCAAGAGCCAACAAGACCGGAGGCCTCTGCAGACCACCGGAGGCCGAGCACGGAGCTCCGCAACGGCCTGGCGCCTCACTGGCAAGCCGCGACTCTGCCAGCGGCTTCCCAAGCGATCCAGCAGCTTTCGCGATGATTTTCTGCCTTCCGAAGCTCCGATCTGATAATGAGATGTTAAAACGCTAACTTTGCTTTTTATGGAGAATCAGCACAGAGGTCCTAAATGAGACAGGACCGAGCAAAAAAGCAGTATCCAGAAGAGGAGGAGTTAAAAAATGTGCATGCCGGTCCTGATTGGTTCAGCGGAGCAGAACCCAGTAACGATGATTGACATTGCAGCCTGCTTAGGAAAATAAAACAAATATTTTGACACTAACACAATTCTCAAACAAAATTCAGTACCAGGATCTAATCAGAGTTGGTTCCCGAGACCAGAGCTTTTCAGCACCAATGTGTACATAATTCTCTCAAAATATCAATGTAGATTTTTAAAAATGATACTATTTTTGTGCTATTTTATGCTAAAAGTAAGCTAAGATTTTAAAAATTAGCAACTATGAAACAGTGTAATAGCAAGTAAATTTATAGTGCAAACTCAAATAAATTTTAATTTATTGTATTTCCCTGGTCAACTCTTGACTTTAAAAAAATGTCTACGTGAAAAGTGTACGCCAATCCTTCCATCTGCCAGCAAGTAAGTCAGCCAAGTTCATTAATTTGGGATCACCAAATGTTGCGTCATGCTGTGAGCTGAAGCACGTCTCAGGAACTTCAAATGTCCAGTTAAATACTATCTCTCTTGTTATCCTATTCAAAGTATAATTGCAAACATTTCTATACCAGATGTTTCAATACATTATCATACTGTAAATAGAAAAGTTGCATTTACTGAACTTGGAGAAACTTGCCAAATTTCCTCTTAAGAAATATATAATATTATTAAAATACTTTCATTTCTTTCTTAGCTGTCATTTCCTTATTAACTCTCTTGAGGATTTTCTTTATAGCTGACACTGATTCAACACAGTAATTACCAATATAACTCATTGTAGGGTCTGCAATGTCCCTGAATAAATATACAAGGCTAATTCAAACACAATATTAATTTCCAAATAAAGGGAATAATTATGTTTCAAGTCCTAACTTGTAATGGAATGTGTGGATGAGCTTGGGGATAAGAACAAAGAGATGCTGCCTAGAAAACAATTTAACTGTCAGAGAAAGAAGTTTTGGAAGGACCTACCCTGACAAATCAACCAGTTATAGGTGGAAGTGGGAAGTTCATACTTTCAGACTTGCAAGATTATGCTAATTGTAGCCTTACAATAAAGTGAAATTAGTTCATCTAGTTGTATTTCTTGTCTGGTTTACCTGGCATAGTTTCAGTTCTCTCTCCTGAGTCAAAATCCTAAGCAAACTAAGTATTTTGTTTATTCATATATACGAAGGGGAATATGGGAGTACATATAAGACTTTATATAGCATCAGCCCATGGCTATTCATTCTGTCTGGAACAGGTCAGAGTAAACAAGTTTTTTTCCCCTCTGTTTGAGTTTACAAATGTACTAATTAATTTATGTCCATACTTCACAACTGATGTATTAAGATGGAGTTCTATAACAAAAATACTACTATGGATGTGGATGTAATTTGGTACTAAGTCACATTACAATCAAACTACCTTAGTTCCTCTTTAATTCAACATGTAAAAAGTCCATTTTTTTGCTATTCAAACACTTGCAGATTAAATCAGTTTACTTAATTAAACCACAGCTGGAACTATAAACTTCTAAATTATAAGAACCTTCATAAACCAATTAAAAATACCATGTCCAGAGCTGCTAATTTACTACAGGCAAATTATACAATTATGTGTGTCTTTGACTCAGTCTTGACTCCAGATTACTAACAGACAAATCCACACAGTTGTGTTGGCAATTCTTTTGGCTGAGAGAAAAACAAGCCCAAAATCACTCAGCTGGTTCCCGGACTTTAGGAAGATCTCCCAGCATGTAGTTCAGTATCTTTCACCATTACACTAAACTATTCTCACAGTCAAATTACTATATTGTATCTTTATTCCAAAGTAATCAGGATTTAGTAAATATTATTACCACAGAAGTGGGCAGAAGACTGCAGTCTTAAACCGTGTAGGACCCTGAAAAAGAGAACGGCATTCCAGAAAGTATGTATGGGAATAAGGGGGAAGTGATATATGTTGATAAAGGTTACCATTTTTGAACTCAAAGACTCCTTTAAAGGCTTACTCTACTTTCCAGAATTCCTGATACCATATAACCCAGTGCTGCTCAAAGGTTGTCTATGTTAATTAGGTAATTAGAACGACTATAAAAATGGAATAGGGACATTTCAATGATCATCATTCAACCAACCTCATTTTCCCCCTTGTTATTATGGTTTTTCTGCTTTCTGATATAGTGCCAGATTCTGGAAGAACACTAGATTAAAACAAAAAACTCTTCATCTTTCTTTTTGCTAAATAATAATAATAATCAGAATTCACTAAAGAAATGCAAAAAGACTATCTAGATTTCCTTTATTTCCCTAAAAGCTTATCTTCCTAAATAACAGAAATAACAATATGGCTATTTGCCAGCAATGTTACAAATGACAGGCCAACCATTCAATGGTATTCTAGGTAGGTTTGAACTATATCTCCCAGAATTCCCAGATGAGTATTTCTCCATATTGTAGATTCTCTTTGAATACCGGGATAATTAAGTTAAACAAGCATGCACACAGAGGCACAGAAGAAAAACACCAAAGACTGATACTATACACATACTTACGTTGGAAGTTGTTCATGAAGCAAGCTTGTGCTACAATCATCCATTCTGCTCTAGTTTCACAGAAGATGGCAATGTTGGTCTTTGGTTGTTGGCCCAGCATTATTAATCCATCACCAAATGCTTTAGCTTTTTTAAAAACATCATCATATGATAGCCAGTTATATTCTCCAAGTACCACCTGAAAAAAATTATAAACATTTTAAATGTAGAAACTACAGACACATACAAATATGTTCTGTAATTATGCATTCTGTGCCCTGTGTTCTGCTTCTTCTTGCCTTTTAATCATACTTCTGTTTTGTCTCCTTTATCAAAATTTAAATCTAGGGGGTAAAATTTACCTTTGTTGAAAGTGCACCAGAAAGCAACTTACATAATTAAAACTGCTCATATAATGTATGTATGTATGCATGTATGTATAGAAGTAATCAATTGAACATACCCTTATTTATCTTTTTAGTAAGATAATTTTTGCCTTTCAATTATGAAATATTAAAATGATATATACTATCTATATGGACTGCTTAAGAACAGCAAATATTTAGTAACGCTACCATAGTCTATTTTTAAAAGCGTAGCACTTCACTGACACAATCCAGCATACTATAGCTATATGATCCATACGTTCTATTTGACTTACATAATAGAATTTGTATATATTTTAAACCTAATCATGTAGCCAGTCACAGCCAGTTCTGTAAATTTTTCTTTAGAAGATGCATTGTATATAACTACATTAGATAAAAGTTACAGAAAATCTAAAATTTTGCTATTTATTCAGATTCTTCTAATCTAGAAACTGTATGACCCTTTCTATTTCAACGTTGCTGTTTTAAATAAATAAAAAAGCATGCATTATTAATAAAAGTAATTTAGATATAAAATTTAAAAGATTGTTGAATATTCAAGACAGGTTATTTTAAATGTAACAACTGAGTAAAAATTTGATTTTTAAACCACTTCTTGTTTTGGCATCTATTTTTCCAGCTAAAGAAAATAAGGCTACTGGAGCGATTGCACAAGATAATTGCATTGCTGCTTTATATCCAGGCACAGCCCTTGTTATCTACCCTTTAAATTTATTCTTCCTCTTCTAGTATTAGAACACCAACTGAGAGAGAGGCAGCTGAGCATAACAGAGCCAATCAGCTTTTAAATGTGGCATTTAGTATATTGGTCTAATACATGCATTCACATGTATATACATATATAAAACAGCAATCCATATACTCTTAAGCTTTTGAAAAGGATAAAGAGATAAACTCTGCCCTCTAGTGTGTGCTACTTGATATAACATTTAGATTAATAATAATTGAATTAAATATCATTTAAGCAGTATTATTCATTTAAAAACAATAGATTTATTCACAGTAACATTTAAATTTACTGTCATATCAAATGTATTGGCACAAAGTCCAATTTTATTCAGGTAGCTTTGTTTTTAATCCACATCAGAAACACATTGTTTTAAAATTCCTCAACACAATTCTAACACGATTGAATCATAAAATGGTCATAATAGAGTATGTTTATATGGAACATTCTTCTTAATGAGGCACATCTAAAGCCTACTTTATTATCCTCCTAACAGCAGAAAAATAAGTTTTTATTCCTTCATAGACTTTCTCAACTTCTTGATTTTTCATCTATTCTAACATTAATTTTAATCTTTATTTTACATTTAGTTATAAAATGTAAGTTAAACATAAAGCAAGTGCAAGTTAGTTATTAAGCTTTTGTTTTGTAGTTACATACAAGTGATAAGTTATAACTAACTTATTCTATAACTAACTTGTAACTAACTATAAAACAAATTGTAAAACTAACTTGTGCTTGCTCAGTAGGCTTTTTAATAACAGGCACGAAACCTGGCTTGGTGACTTTGCATCAGTCACTCTGTTTCAGCCCAGGCCACCTCACAGGATTGTTGTTGTGGGGGAAGTAGGAGAAAAGAGTATGAAACATGTTTTCCACCTTGTTTTGTAAAAAATAAAGGCAGTATAATAAATAAACAAAATAAATAAAATGTGTCCTTGTTTATATGGCTGTCTTAACATACTTCAATTCAAAGGGAGACTCATCTTATTTCCAGAGCTTGTAAGATCTTTCTTGCTAAGGTTATTTGTCACTTTTTGCACATTTGCACATTTTAATACCTTAGAAGCTGCTGCCAGTCCAAGTTTATAAGAGTTATCATTGCCGCTTCAAATTTCATCAAAAAGGTACCTCGTAATTTAGCACAGGTCCAGACCCTCTTTCATTCAATTCTGTTTACTTTTTTTTCCTTCTGGGTCTGGTCCCAATAGTTTTCAGACTCCATCATAAATGAGACTGGTTAATAAGAGCTAATAGCAAACTCCAATCTTAAAGTTTCTCTTTGGAGAGACTCTACTCATTTGAGTTTTAAAATGCCAGGAGTCATCTTAGACAGCCTATCTGTCATAGGAGTCCTAGGAGATGGGGCGGTATATAAGTCGAAAAAATAAAATAAATAAATAAATAGTGCTCTCCAAGCCAGTAACATCCAACCCTATAGTTGATGGATTGTTCTCAAACATGCCTGATCTACCATCCTAGTGCTTTCTCATTTTAAAAGTAAAGTTTCACTGGGATAAATACACCATCCCCACAGTTCCACAGGGGCATTATAAAAATATATTCAACGATGAGGATCCCCTGTGCACTCTCTGTGCACTCTCTAAGACACATGCACTCTGCGGCTCTCTATACAGGGCATCTCAGAAGAAATTTATCTATCCCATCTCCAATCTTGAGAGTCCACACAAAACGAAACAAAGCATCAAATCCAAATAACACCAATCCAAGAATTCTTCAAGAACACAAAAGTGAAATTAATTGATCTGTTAGAAAAATATGTATTTCTCAAATTGGTCTCAGTACCAACAAGCTGGAAGTAAGAAATGTGACATCAGTTTTTTAAAAAGATTCACTGGGAATTCAGGGAGTTGCAGGTTGCTCAATTTAAAATATGTTTCAGAAATTGGTAGAAAGGTAAGCAAAGAAAAAAGGAAAATCAGCATTGATTTGGCCACGAAGCCTCACTAACCTTCTATGGTTGTTTTAGAGTTTCAACAGGCTCATGATGAAGTTGAACTGCAGGATAATGAGTTCTCATGACAGAGAATAAAACTATAAATATTTTCTTATTTTTCATAAAAAAAAGACACTGTGTACCTTTTTAAAAACTTTTCCAGATGGCTGGATTTCATCATCTTCTTGTAATATTTCCCTTGTCCCCAGGAGATTCTTGTCCTTAAATTTACTTCGAGCATATCTGAAAGCTTTATCAAGGGTATCGCATCCAGGATATAATACAGATGCTAAGCAATGCAAACTATTAACAGATCTATATGCACTTCCAGGTGTGCCGTTCACTGGTTTTGCTTTAATTTGCTTTGATTTGGTTAAGATATATTTTGATCCAGAAAATAAATACCATGGAATAAAAGTTAAAAATGTGTATACCAAAACTCCAAAGTTTACAATAAGAAGAAGAAGAGGATTAATATCATGCTTTAACTTCATTGTATCCATCTTTGAAGACTGTAAGTTATTCAGAAGAACCTGACAAGTTCTATGTATCACATAAAAACCAATGAAGACCTGAAATAGGAACAAAGTGTAGTGTCACATAATAATAGCCCTAAGGATTTAATAAAACAAATATTTTATGAAGTGCAATTAAAAGGAAGACAAGGCAAAGCTGCATTTTATTCCATATTTATTTACTTAAGCTAACATGCCTGATACCCAATATCTCAAGAGTTATTAGATATGAGAATTGAAGCTATTTACTAAGCCTCAGAAGTTTGGTACTAGTTGTAAACTATGTTACAATTCATGAATGAATTAGATAATTGGGATTATACGATATCCTTATCTGCTTCCATCACATTTATATTCCTTCTCACTTTTTACTAGAAACTATTAACTGACAAACTATGATGACAAAGCCTCCAAAGAAGATCAATTTTGTAAGGATGGAAAGACTAAATGATCTTATATTATGATCTGGTTTACTATTTTTGAAACTGACCTGTATTACTATCTTTTTGTAGACTTTATGATATTGACATAGATAGATAGATAGATAGATAGATAGATAGATAGATAGACAGACAGACAGACAGACAGACAGACAGACAGACAGACAGACAGACAGACAGACAGACAGATAGATAGATAGATAGACAGACAGACAGATAGACAGATAGATAGATAGAAAAAATTCTTCATGTAAATAATGAAAAAAAATCTAATCCTCAGGTACAAAGCAACTGTATTTTCTGCTGAATGCATTTTTTCCCTCAACCTCCCCCCCCCCCTTGGCATTTTCTTACGTTTCTTAGTTTTTTCTCCATTAATGTTACCAGAAATATAAGAACTGTATTTCAGATTCAGCAGATTGGAATACAAAAAGTATTTCAGTGGCTTAATTCATATATTGTTTAATCCATCATTGTTTTATTGAATGAATCATAGATGTTGGGCTCATGCAAAATGTGTGAAATCATCTAGTGTTATTCATCAATTATTTAGTTAACAAAACTTAGCTTAGCGTAATGTACAAATTAAATTGTTACGTTCACCTGAATCCTGAACAAATTACTGCTTGGGTCTATCCTGATTAAATTGTTCATCTTGCTTTTTTCTTATTACACCTGGTTATCGCTCCATAATACTGTGCTACACCAAATTCCATGGCTTCTTTTTTAAAAAGTTAAAAGAAATAAAAACTCAAATTTGTGACAGATTCAGTATACTTTCAAACATGACGGTGAGCTCCAATTTAGATAAATTACTAGGCTGCATCATATAAAAGTCAGAATATATGTTGTAATGTAATTACAATTGTCTTAAAGTGTGCTAGGATATTAGATGCACACATACTCAAACATTTTAACAACTGGACAGATGGTCACCATAAAGTTAAGGGAAGTTAAAACACATGGATAAAGATGCCTTTTCAGACCATAGATCCTCAAACAACTTCTTGTCTTAAGCCAGGAAAACTTTTCATTTTTGAGAAATTATATTAATCACAAAAAACATCACACCTTACTTGTTCACCATGCTTATTATGCCATACTGTTATATCATATATCCTTTAAACCTTGGTTAATTTCATTAGAACTTGGATTAATGTTTACTGTGATATCTGCAAGAGAGTGAAAAAAATAGTGCATTAGTAATTGATAATGAATATACTGTACAGAAATATATTCAACTGATGAAAAGTGAATGCTTGCTCTTCATAAATAACTGATAGCATAAAAGTAGGTTAAGAAACAGTCTTAAGACTATTGTAAAAATTGTAGTTATTTGGAAATGGGTTTTCTTATTAGAAACATATTCTCACATACATACCCAGCCTCCAAGTAGCATATTGCCATTTTCAGAAAGATATGCTAAGCACTTACTGTTGTTTTTGGAGACCTAGCAAAGGGTCTTTTTTTCCCGTTTCAGATTTTTAAATTTAAATTAATTTAAATTGTGTCTTACTGGTTTTCCTAAATATTGGCAAGGAGGCAACCATTCTAAAGAGGGAAGATAACTGCTCTGGAGTATGAGCAGCTGAGAAAACTTTTTAATGTGCAGAGCTTCCTATTTGGGGAGGGAATCTGAAAGAGAATTCTGGATATTTTCTGCTATAAAGTAGAATGTGATAGCATACTGGATTATCTGTCTGCATTCTGAAATCTTTCCCACCTTGATTTATTGCTGTTTGCATACAGTATTAAACAGCAGACAGGACCTCTTTTAATTCAAATATGTATTTGTTAACTAAGAAATAGAAAAAATAACAATCCCAAATTTGGTGCCTTTTGTAAAACTGTGAAGACTAGCTTGTGTGCCCAGGCCTAGGATCCCAAGTGTGCTAAGTGCCATTTCTTAGCTGTATTACCATCCATTGAAGTGGTTCCCAAAGTGGGCGAACCGCCCCCTGGGGGAGGTGGGATGCCTTAGGGGGTTGGTAAGAGGCCAGGGGGGCAGTAAGAGGAAACGGTTGTCAACAACTCACGTCTTTCTTTCCCCTGCTGTGGCCTCCTGTTCGAAGATCCCGCCACTGGCTGTCCCTGCTTGCCCTCGTAGTCACTCCTTGCCTGGCCATAGAAGGGAAGGGCAGGGGTGGAGATTTGCTCCATATTCCAGAACGGGAGTGAAGCTTTATTTATTGCTGTGTCTTGTGGGTGCTTCTTCAGGCCAGGGGTGAAAGCTAAAAAGGGTTGCTACAGGTTCTGTTGGCATGGCTGGGCATAGCCAACCTAACATTCGTATGTCACTCACTGTTAGCCCGGAGATGTACATTCTGAAGCCACCACCACCACCAATCCTCTGTACAAACCGCCCACCCAGTTTCTTCAAAGGTACCCCTCCGCAGGATGATCCAAAGAGGGGAGGGGGGTGCTAAAGAAGAATCCACCTTCTACCCAATGCCTCACATGCTAGCTTTGCAGGGCTTGGGGCTCCGAAGCAGCCTACTGGATTTGCATCTGGCCATCTGCCTGCTCTCTTTGCAAAACTTTCCCTTCAGCCTGGGCGGTGGCGCTTACCCAGGCCAGCGAGTGCGAACAGCCCTTCATCTTGGTGTTCCATTAGCCGCTGCCTCTGTGCACTGTGCTTGAAAGTGGCCCCTCACCACTGCTGCTGTCCCTCCTTGCCATCCCTCCCTGACTGGCTGAAGACCTCAATGTGCTCTCCCAGCACACTGCCTGTTGTTTGCTTTCTTCCTCCCGTCGCAAAATGAGAGAGAAAAGTGTTGATGGTGGTTCGGGAGAGGTGGAGGTCTGCACCTAGTTGGGGAGGGCGGGGGGCAGACTGTTCCAGGAAGGGCCTGACATTTCCCTACACTGCAAACGCTGAGACTTGAGGCCTACAAACCATATTAAAGGGCAAACTATTGATGGTTGCCTGAAAGGGAAACGAACTGAGCATGGGACGGAAGAGCACAGGGAACCTCAAATCTCAGCATTTGCAGTGGAAGAAAATGCCAGGCCCTTCCTGGAAGAGCCAGCCGCCCACCCTCCCCGCTTGGGTGCAGATATCCACCTCTCCTGAAGCACCATCACTGCTTTTTGCTCTCATTTCATGGCAGGAGAAGGAAGAAAGCGAACTGCAGGTGGTGCTCTGGGACAGCAGGTGGAGGTCTTCAGCCAGCCAAGGAGGGAGGGTGGCAGGCTGTTCCAGGAAGGGCCCTCTGCTGCAAACGGTGAGATCTGAGTTTCCCTGTGCTCTTCTGTCCAACACTCAGTTCGTTTCCCTTCCATTCAACCATCAATAGATTGCCCTTTAACACGATTTGTAGACTTCAAGTCTCAGTGTTTTCAGCGGAGGGAAACAGCAGGCCGTTTCAACAACAGGGGTGGGTGTGGGTGGCACTGTGGGTGGCACTGTGGATGAGTTTATAGCACCAAGGAGGCAGTGGACTGAAAAAGTCTGGGAACCACTGATTCATAGTAATAGTTTTACGTGGTGTCATATATATTTATTTTGTATTGTTGTAATTGTTTTTATATTTTATGATGTACCCTGCAATCACTTGTCAAGATGAACGGCTACATAAATCAAATAAATA
>JANHFP010000428.1:0-10968 GCA_032468135.1 Calamaria suluensis | reverse complement strand
CTCCAACACTGGAAGTTTTTAAGAAGATGTTGGATAACCCTTTGTCTGAAGTGGTGTAGGGTTTCCTGCCTGGGCAGCAGGTTGAACTAGAAGACCTCCAAGGTCCCTTCCAACTCTGTCATTCTATTCTAAATATGCTCTCAGTGTACATAAAAGGAAAGATACATTCATCAGGAATCATAAGGCACAATGCTTAATGATAGCCATAGGGTACAGATAAGCAATCAAATCATATTAGGAAACAGTCAGTATAAATCATAAGAATACCAGAAACAAAGTTACAACCATATAGTCCTAAATGGAAGGAGATGGGTGATGGGAATTATGAGAAGATTAATAGTAATGCATTATACACTCACCATTTTCCAAAGTGAATGCTTCATGGCTGAAGTGGAGAGGAGAATATACCTTTCTCCCTGCCCTAAAAACCTCTTCAGGATCTCCCTTTCCAGGCTCATTTATGGATTTGATTTTCAGTGCCATGGCATCAGCCCCAAAGGCCTCGCTTGTGAACCCAAAGGAAACCATCTTATTGGTAAGTTTGCATCACATCTTCTGAAATGTTCCAGAAATGCCTCTAGAGAATTAGCACCAAGGCAACAATTACATCCCTACAAGTTGTACAATAACAACTCACAAATAGCGTCCAGACTTTGGAGATGAGCCCTTGAGTGAGGCAGTCGAAAGCTGTCTAAGAAAATATGTTTATGCAAACTGGTGTCAAGAGTAAAGCAATCAAGTAAAGTAGAATGTTTCTTCTACTTGATTGTATTTTGAAACAGAAGAAAAACAAGTTACAGAGCGGGTACCACTAAGCACACTGGTGCAGTCCAGGTTTAGAGATGTACAACTGAATACCCTGAGCAATTAGATCAAGTTTTATGTGTAGCACTTTGGTATGTAGCCTAAAAGCCCATCAAGGAAGACAAGAGATAGAGAAGACCTGCATGTCAACCATTGACCTTCCTTTTGTGCTCAACCACATTGGATGCCAGAAAATGAAACAGAGAGAATCTCTTCTGAGGATTGAGATCATGGGCTATTCCAGTAGGGTAATAAAGTCTGATGGTTTCTCCTTTTGCTGGCATTTGCGTCTTTTGCTCAGGGGTGATCCATCCAAGTTGATAATCAGGATAAGGAATGTAATAATTGAAAGCATCTGTCATGCCTCTGCCAGCGTCTGACTCAAGAGGATGAGGGGGAGTTGGCAGAGAGCGGTGAGGGGGAGTTGGGTTGTGAGGAAGAGAAGGCCAAGACAGAGGCTGGGGGGAGAGAGAGTGAGAGATAGAGATAGACAGAGAGCTCTGATGAAGGCACAGCACCCCCAGTGGATGCCAGGGAAAGACACAGGGAGAAGAGGGCCCAGGAGCACAGGGGTTACTCTGGAGTAAGAAAGAGACCTTTATAAGGAAGAGTCAAGGCTGCGTGCCTCTGCTGACGTCAATTTTCGTGAACTCATTGCCTGTGTTTTCAGAAACTCTATCGGTAAGCTTCTTCAGGATTCTTTGCTTTGTTTATCTCTCTAATGAACCTTGGACTGCGGCCAGCGTGCAGCTTGGCAGAGATCTCAGTTTTTGTTAATCCATTTTTAAACCGGAAGGGAGAAACGTTAAGTTTGGAGTATTAAATTTTGTTTGTTCATTTTGTTTCTGATTATTTTCCATTTAATGACTTTGAGCGGGTTCATCACAGCATCCAAAAAAGCATGCTGGCTCGCCTTGTTAAGATCCTGGGTTGGAAGTTAGCATGTCCATGTTTGAGACCCAAGTACTTTCATGGGGCAAGGTTGAGTTCTCGTTCTTCTCTCCAGTCCTCCTGGGGACATGAAAGGAACCCAGAACTGGGAATCCTCAGGGCAATGGTGATGTACTGGCTAATCCTTTCAATCAGGATGTGCCTTGGTGCTTCTGATCAAGTATGATGTGATTGAAAACTCCTGCCAAGAAATATTTTCAAAAGTTCAGCATTCCATTCCATATTTTCTTCTGAGGTTCTTCAATCCTTCAAAAGAGCTTTGAAAAGGCAGAATGGGACAATTGGCCACAGCCACCCACCATGGCCAACTTTTTGCAGGACAACTCACCATGACCAACTTCTTAATTATTTAAAATAAAATTTAAAAAAAAGTTTAAATTTTTGTCATTCACGGATTTCATTCTGGTCCTCCTTTGGCATCCTTTCTTCAATTATTCTATTCCACCATTTCTTTCATGTTAGTGTAAGTCTTGTCCTGCAATGAGTTGTCCCACGGAGAGATGGCCATGGCAAATTGTCAGAGACCAGGGGTGAAATGGTCCTGGTTCGGACCGGTTCAGCCAATCCAAAAGTGATGGCAGCCGGTGGTTTGTGGAACCACTAGGAAGAATCCCTGGCCCTGGCCCCTCTGCGCAATTGTCGGAGGATTTTTTTACCCTTTAAAAGCATTTTTTTCTATTTATTCCAGTGAATACTTAGGTAGAAAAAAATTATTTAAAAGATAAAGAAAAGGCTCAGACGATCCCAGTTGAGCTGTGCGATCATGGGAGCCTTTTCCCCCTACATTTTAAAAGCATTTTTGTACTGCCTATTCACCAGAACTGGTAGTAAAAATGCTTTAAAAAAGTAAAAAATAAAAATTGGCCATGCCCACCCAGTCACATGACCTGCCCACCACCAAACCACACCCACAGAACCAGTAGCAACAAATATTACATTTCATCACTGACACAGACCAATGAAAAATATACATTTTTCATTTAAAGAAAAAATGGTGTGGAAAAACAAATCTGAAAGATTAAGGGATGACCCTATTCTAATAATTGCAAATATCCCACACAGTGCTATCATTTCCCAAACATAGGACAGAAGGACAGTCTTGGAAAATGCTATCAATATATTAATTTATCTATATTTATCTATTTATGATGGTGTGGTGGCTCAGTGCTTAAGATGCTGGACTTGTTGGCTGGAAAACCTTGAAAGCCAGGTTTGAGACCTGAGCAACACATGATGGGGTGATCTCCTGTCCTTGGCTCAGCCCTGCCAACCTAGCAGCTTGAAGGTATACAAATCTCAATAGATAAATAAGTACCACTTTGGTGGGCAGGTAACAGTGTTCCATGACGTCATGCTGGCCATGTGGCCAGATATATGTCTTTGGACCAAGTTGGCTCAATGGTTTTGAAATGGAGATGATCACTGCTCCCTATAGTCAGCCACGTCTAGTGGAATAAAATCTGTAATGGTGCCTTCATCTTTATCTATCCCATCTTATGACTTTAAAAGTAATCCAAGGTGGCAAACCTACATAACATTCCTTGGGGATTAGGTCTTCCTTTATTTTCCCAACAATCTAATCCCCAATAGTCCTCTGGCTGTGGTCCTTTAGTGGACCTGGATGATAGGATTAGTTGGCGATAACATCAGAGGGGGTTGATCAAGGGTAGTTGCATTACTTTGGTATCTGGCCAAGGAATGTAAAGTGTGAACATCTGGTGGACTGTTGTAGAACAAGTCATCCATCTAAATCTAGTAGTGACCCTGCCTTCTATACTGTGATCCAGGTGGCTGAATTGCCATAGATCTTAAGAGGCCAATGCTTAATGCCACATCTCTATCTGAAACCTTGTTAGACAAAGGCAGTAATGTAACCTTGTCTAAAACTGGACATGGGTACATTTAACCATGAGAGTTGCCTCATCTGTTGACAATGATTTTCCCAGCTATAATAAGTAGACTAGATGGAGAAACACAACAGGTTACCTGATTTTACTTTATTATGAAACTAAATTAACATAATTTTGCAAGTCTGTTTATTTTGACATCACATGTTCCTTTGTATTCAGATCTGGTCTTAGGAAAATAATGAAACATTTGGGGAAAAAGATGCAGCCCAGAAGTCCTGCACTGGAGGCCAAGATGGAGAAGACCTGCACAGCCACCATGTACTTCCCTTTGGTGCTCAGGTAGGTGGGCACAAAGGACACCCAAACACTGCAGAAGACCAACATGCTGAAGGTGA
This sequence comes from Calamaria suluensis, assembly GCA_032468135.1. Taxonomy (NCBI): domain Eukaryota; kingdom Metazoa; phylum Chordata; class Lepidosauria; order Squamata; family Calamariidae; genus Calamaria; species Calamaria suluensis. The sequence continues at coordinate 6,968 of JANHFP010000428.1, read as the reverse complement.
TCAACTTGGCTTCGTTGAATGTCCCAGGAAGATTTCTGGCCAGGAAAGCCACTGTAAAGCAGATGGCAGCCAGGAAGCCCATGTAGCCAAGAGCACCATAAAACATGGCAACAGAACCTTCATTGCATTGTAGAATTATCTCTGTAGATTGTGAGTGTGTGTTAGACTCAGGGAAAGGGGAAAAAGCAGCCAGCCAGGTGCTGCAGAAAACAACTTGGAGACCAGAGCAACAAAGGATGATGGAGTTGGCTAAACTCTTTCCAAGCCATCTCTGAACATTATTCCCTGGTTTTGTGGCCCAGAAGGCCAGCACCACTGTGATGGTTTTAGCCAAGACAGCAGAAATGGCAGCAGAGAAAATGATGCTGAAGGCTGTTTGTCGTAGAAGGCAGGTGACTCTCCTTGGCTGGCCAATGAACAAGAAGGGTGTGAAGAAGGAAAGCAGGAGACAAACCAGAAGGATGTAAGAGAGATCCCGATTGTTGGCTTTGACTATGGGAGTTTCTTGGAATTTAATGAAGGACCCCAAGGCAAAGGCTGTGATCAAAGAGAGGAATAAGGCAATGAAAGTCAAGGCAACCCCCAATTTTTCTTGGTATGATAGGAAAGTCTTAACCTTGGGGATACAGCGATCTCGGTTATTGTTTGGATGTTGATTTTCTGGACATTTGTTGCATTTTTCTGTGTCTACAAAAGAGCAAGAATAATATTTACCTTAAAGCTAATTCTTTTGTGAATGCCAATATCCTCTGTTCAAGGGTTGTCTGAGCTGGCAGTTGTTGAGGAAGTTTAATTTGACTTCTTGGAGTAAGCCAAGTAATGGCCTCCAGCAGTGGTGAAATCCCTCACAGTTTGCCACTGGTTTGCTGCCTACACATGTGTGGTGCGCCCCAAACACACACTGCACACACGCATGTATAATGCACACCAAATGCACACTGTGCACGGAAAAAGGAGGCTTAAGAAAGTAAGTAAAGCAGCGAGGGGAAAACAGCTGTGCCATGTGATTTAGATTCACTAGAAAGCAGGATTTCCTTCTTTCTAGAGAATATAAACTGCACTACAAGGCTGATCATCAGAAATCTCGGTTCAGACAAACTGGTAGCTTTTTTTAACTACCAGTTTGCCCAACGTGGTAGCTTTTTTCAGTAACAGTTCATCTGAACTGGTAGCTTTTTTTAGTACTGGTTCAGCCGAACTGGTAGCTTTTTTTAGTAACAGTTCACCTAAACTGGTAGCTTTTTTTTAGTTCAGCTTCACCTGAGATGGTAGCTTTTTTTAATAATGGTTCACCTGAACTGGTAGCTTTTATTGCTACAGGTTAGTCTGAACTGGTGCAAACCAATAGCATTTTATCCCTGGCCTCTGGGACTCAATGGTCCTTCCAAGACTAATTCTAATGAAAGGGCATTATTTCTATGACATAACCAGCCATGTTTTTCCTAAATAAAATATTCTTAAAGATATAGGAAAACCAGCCACTTTTTTCCTATATAAAGTGTTCTTGAAGACATTTTTTAAAAAAGAAAAGGTTCTGCGGATTTATTGCTATACATGTAATTTGACTTATGCACAGGGTATATGATATTTCCAGATAGGAAAGTTTCCCTTTTCCTCTAGTGCCACCCACCTTCCATGGTGGAGATGGTTCCTTCTGCACATGGAAGACAATCATAGCAGCAGAGGAGCTTCCCTTCCTGTTCTACCTTCATGAATCCAGGATGGCAGCTTTCCACACACCTGGAAGGAGGCGGGGTCTGAGCAGAGGAAGGAAGACCAATCCAGAACATTATTTATAATTCATTTTTTTACAGAGGGGGGAAAAGGAAAATGAAGTTCATGGTCCCCCAGTTCAAAGTTTAGCTTTGCTAAATTTGAAGCCTATAGAGAGAGCTCAACAATCAGCTTGAATCTTAACAGAATAACAGAGTTGGAAGGGACCTTCTCGTCCAAGCCTCTGCTCATACAGATCCAATGTTTGAGGGGCTGCCACAAAGAAGAGGGGGGTCAACCTGTTTTCCAAAGCCCCAGAAGGCAAGGCAAGAAACAGTGGATGGAAACTAATTGAGGAGAGAACCAACCTGGAACTTAAGAGAAGTTTCCTAACAATGAGAAAATTAACCAGTGAAATAATTTGCCTCCAATGGTTGTGGGTGCCCCAAAACCAGGGGCTTTTAAGGAGAGGCTGGACAACCACTTATCGGGGGGGGGAATCTCTTCTTTGTGGTAGACCCTCAATCATGTCACCCCAGTACTTAGTTTCACTAGACTAGTTACACCCAATTACTTCAACCATTCATCACATTTTTCAGCCTCCAGACCCCTAATCACCTTTCTTGTTCTTCTCTGCACTCTTTCCAAACTCTCAACATCTTGTTTATAATGGGGGGTCACCAAAAGTAGATGCAGTACTCCAGGTGTGGTCTTACTAAGACTTTGTTAGGATGCTTAGGGGTGTGGTGGCTCAGAAGCTAAGACACTGAGCTTCTCAATCAGAAGGTTGACAGTTCAGCAGTTTGAATCCCTAGTGCCGTGTAATGGAGTGAACTCCCATTACTTGTCCCAGCTTCTGTCAAACTAGCAGTTTGAAAGCACGTAGAAAATGCAAGTAGAAAAATAAGGACCATATTTGGTCTGAAGGTAACAGCGTTCCATGCACCTTTGTTGTTTAGTCATGCCAGCCACATGACCACGGATATGTCTTCAGACAGCGCTGGCTCTTCAGCTTTGAAACGGAGATGAGCACCACCCCCTAGAGTCAGGAACAACCAGCACATATGTGCAACGGGAACCTTTACCTTTAAGGATGCTTGCCTGCATGTTGCTTCCCTATTCTTTTTCTATCTCATTTTTTTTGTACATCTCCAATTGACATATTAAATTGCCCAAGATAAAATTTGATGGATTTTTTTTTTCCTTTGAGATAATGAACTCAAATCTGCCCTGTTTCAAACATGCATCTCTTCAGAGATTAATGAATCATTTTCTTAAATAGTTAAAGACAGTGGCGGTTTTTAGCCTGGTTCAGATTGGTTCAGGCGAACAGGTAGTGGCGTCCTGCCCACCCACCCATGCCAGCGCTATGCCATCCTAGTTTTCTAAGCCATGTGCATTTATTTATTTATTTATTTATTAAATTTCTATACCGCCCCTTTCCTTGCGGACCCGGGGCGGTGTACAGCCATGTTGTGTGCAAGCCATGCACACAAGCAAAGCACATGAATGGAAGACACACATGCTCACATTTTCTGTGTGCAGTGAACCACTGGTAAATTTATGTGATACTCACTGCTGGTTAAAGATATACACTATTTCTCACATGCAGCTTCATGTCTAATGATACAACCTATTGCCCCTCTTGGGAATTATAGACCGCATTCAAAGCCACTCTCTGGCCCAAGAAAGCAATTCTATTGGTAAGAGATTCCCAAGAGTAAAATAAAGAGTTTCCCCACCTTGTTCAGCTTATCCATCTCTGCCACACCCTTTGGATACAGCATGAACTTGAAATCCAAGGACCGTTGTTTTTCTAGGCTTCCAATCATTATTCTGTGAACTGTCCTTTTGTGAAGCAGCCAGTTGACAATGTCCAGGTCCACTGCCAGATCTTCCTTCTCATCCAGATACACTCCAGCTATGGACCTATTATAAAACTCAGTGTTTCCAAGGAAGGGATGAAGCTGGAATGGATGAGAGAGAGGAAATTTTTAGACAGATATCTATGTATCTGTGGCAAGACCCCTCTGTTTGCATTATAAAAGAGAAATGCTAGTCTAAAAGTGCTGAGAAACCGATGAAGCAGCATGGCAGCCAAAGATAGGAGCACATTCCAGACATCGCTCTCTCAAAGCTGTCTCCCAGAGTTACTCACAGTGGCCTGAGGGGAGTGATCTCTACAACACATGAAATTGATCCATTGGTGAATGTGATTGGTGACACATACTGGGGGGAGTCGGGAAACAGGTTCATGACTGGGGCCATAAATTATGTGGGGTCAGAGTTGGCTTCAAATGGAATCTGCTGCAATGAAGCTCCTAATAGATAACTGGATTTCTTGGCTCAATAATGATGTAATCATCCGTTTGGACCCTGAGAACTGGTACAACTATGTGTTTTGTCCTATTGTACACTTTACTCTTCCAGCCACTGAATTTAATATCTTAACAATTCCAACAGTATCTGCTTCTGGATTGGGGCACCTTGCTCATGGTGACTCACTTGTTAGTCACCACCCAATTCGCTAAGTACAAAGGGTGCCCTTGGAACCCAAACTTTCAATTGGTACATTTGAATGTACTGCCTGGGTAGTTATGGACATCTCTTGTTACACCCACAGAAAATCTCTATCCTATGATTCACTGTCCAAACAAATCCTACAAGAAATAGGGCCAGGTTCCTTGTAGGAGTAACTCCACTCAACAACATCTTCCCACCTTACATACTCTCATCAGAAGGATATACCATGAGTCCCTCCATATTGTGATCTTATGGGACCTAGGAAGCCTTCCTTTTTGGTTGTGGACCCTGTCCTCTGGACCAATCATCTCTTGCTTGCAAAGAGGGACATTAAATGATATTTGATCGAATGAAGGAAAAGACAGCTAAGAAGTGAAGATCTCGTATTATTTTCTTTGCAAACCAATTTAGAAGAAGAATGTGTTCCAAAGGAAGAGAGGCACTAAAGGGAACACAAAAGGGAGTTTCATGCCCCTGCATATAAGCTTTATATACTGTTGTAGCTCTCTACACCTTGATCGAATGGCCAGAGAGGCAGAATACCGAACATATTATTTGAAGCTGAATTGACCCATTTACCCATCAGCTCACAACCTCAAACCAAGTGCATGCTGGGAAGCCAGACTCCATTTCCTTTAGCATTTGGAGAAGGCAGAAGTGCAAAGAAGAATCCATCTTAATCTGTGACACTCACTCATCCAAGGAAAATCCCACATCCCACACACAGAGCATCACTGGTGAGATCTAAATTGCTTGTATTTATTCATTGTTATGTTCAGCAGTAACACAAGACTGTCTATTTTGTATTTCACTCTCCTTGTGTGCATCCCTATTTTCCACAGTTCCACCATAACCTGTTCTTTCAACAAAGCATTCAGATCTAGGCACATGGTCTGTTTTATTGGAGGATAGGTGGGTTTTAGCTGCATGTCGAGCTGTGCACAGACTAACCTGTAGTGAGGACATAACAGGGAGAGCAATGGAAAATTAGAATTCAATTCTTTTTTTAAAAAAATCAGAATAAATGAGGATTTCATAACAGTTGCCCAGTTCAAATAAGTACAAAAGAGATTCTTGACCATAGGAGAGATGCATGAAGCTGAAAAGAAATACCTGCCAAGCCTTCAGCCTTGGAGTTTCCAACCTCTTACCGCCATCCATGTTTGTCTTCCTGGATCTGGATAAATAAGATGAATGTAAGGCCTGTGCCAGAGCCCAGATGGTGCTGTAAATAAAATAATTGTCCAGACACAGGATTGGATCCATCTCCTCCTGGGCCAGAACTTCCAGTTTTTCTCTCTCTCTGCACCGTCTCCAGACTTTTGCAGAAAAGGCATCCTTGGCGTAGGAGCACAGGAAGGATTTCTCTACAAAGCGTCCCATGAAAGCCTCAAACTGCCTATACCCACCATACTTCATCACTTCATCTGACTTCAAAACAAAGGAGAAAATGCTATGAATGTTTAGGTAAAAAATTGTATTCTCTTCCAAATAAGTGCTTAAGTCCCAGAGTATTGTTGTCACCAGGACTTTTCCTGCAGGAGATTTCATAATACCTTTATGTAACTGATACAGAACTGTTATTCCTATGCTGATGGAATCCATTTCTGCAGCATAAAGGAAGACATTCAAATGATGCCAGTTGTCCTTTACATCAAACCGCACAAAATCTTGAAGGCTTGGTGGAAAGGCCTGCGATATAACTGGGCAAATGGCATTTCTGATCAGCATGGATGTCAACGTTGCAATGAATTTCTGCCCCTGGTCAGTCTCTGGAGCAAGAAGACCAACCAACGTCCACTTGAAATGGAGGAGTAGCTTCACCATCCCAGAATACTGGAATCCTTCAGCAGGGAGCATTGGGTAGAGGAAAGGGAAGCCTGCTTTATCCATCAGAATATGGGAAACAAAATTGTAACTGATCTGAAAAGGGAGGGAAAGTGGCATTTCATCTGAGATGCATGAGAGCCAAAATGTAAGATATCAACTCTGTCCCTACTGAAAGGTTAATTCCACTCCTTGCAGTAAATATTTGTGAAGCATTATTTTGCACATTGCCTGCCTCCCCACTTACTGTATTTTTTGGACTATAAGACACACTGGACTATAAGACAAAGATTTTGAAGAGGAAAATAAGGGGGGAAATGTTGTTCCCTCCCTGCTCCCTCAGGAGCTCTCTGTAGGCCTCCCAAACCCTCTGTGTGTTCCGTTTTTGTGAAAAACAAGTTCGTTTTTTACAAAAATGGGATGTGCAGAGGGTTTCAGAGCCATGCAGAGTGCTCCTGGGGGCTGGGAAGGGCAAAACCATGATGTGTGGAGGGTTTTGGAGGCCCAAAACAGGCCTGAGCCCCCTGCATGCCCCAATTTTGAGAAAAATGGGCCTGTTTTGTGTGAAAATGGGACTAGTGGCGTGGGGTTTGAGGAAGCCAAAAATGACTGTATTTGGTATATAAGATGCACCAACATTTCCACCCTATTTTAGGAGGGAGGGAAAGTGTGTCTTATACTCCAAAAGTACAGTATTATTTTATCCCAGAAAAGGGTCCCCAAGTCTAGACTGCAACCATGATACATTTGCTTTACTCCTTCCCCCTTCTGGATAACCTGAACCTTAAGTCCTATTGGATCTTTTCTGCTCTGGTCTTAATTTACACAGGTGTGTTGTTCTGAGCTGGCATGTTGCAACATAGGCGATGAGGCTTGCAACTGTAGCTTTTGGCGGGAAAGTTGCA